>JAESUZ010002250.1:0-175965 GCA_017311185.1 Proteles cristata cristata | reverse complement strand
TGGCGGGCTTCTTTATGTGGCGGGGGGCTGCCCAACTTCAACAGATGGATAGTAGAATGAATGGCTATAAAAGGTGTTAAGATAAAAAAATGGAATATTCCATTTATTCTTTATAAGCCTAACATGAACACGGCACACTGGGAAGAAAACCAGAGAATCAGTTTAGATTCTGATTCTGCCACTGAGAAATGGTGTGACCTTGAGCAAGCCACATAACCTTCTGCAGAATCAGTTTTCTCATCTCTAAAATGAAAGAGATGATCTCTAGAGTCCCTTCCAGCCCCAAAATTCCATAACTGTACATCTGTGCTTACATAGATACTTGATTCGGGAATATCACCCCACTTGAAGAACTTAAAACACTTTCAATTCCCTTGTCTATATTTCTCAAAAGGCTAAATAAGAATAAGACATAGTTACAGTTGAGATTATTAGTTCCTGATATCTGATTTGCTACCTGCTGGGTTTAGTCTGTCCCTTACCTATGCCTTATGAAGCCATCTCCTTATATACTTCCTTCCTGAGATGGTAATTACAGCTATCAGTTACTGAAAACTTGCTATAGGTAGAGCCTTTATATGCAATATTTAATTTTTATTTATTTCCCTGACTGTTTGAATTATTTAAATTTAACTTTGTGAACAGCTAATACTCTCACGTTGTTCAAATTCAAAAACATGAAAAGACATACAGGAAAAGTCTCCCTCCTTTTCCTATCCACAAGTACTGGGTTCCCCTCTCCACTATCAACTAATGTTAACAGTTTCTTCTGCATCTTTCCAGAGATATTTTAAGAATATACAAGTAAGGATGTATATTACCTTCCATCTTCTTTTGACATAATACACCCTTCTGAGCTTTGGGTTTTTTTCACTTAATTTTTCTTAGAAAGATTTCCATTATCAGTACATCAAGCATTAAACATAAAGTACCTAACTGCATTGTGTTACTCTACCATAATTTATTCAACCATTTCACAGTTATTGGATATTTAGGCTGTTTGCAATCTATCACAAACATTTCTGCAATGATGTGTCTTTTTTTAAATGTGGAAGCATGGGGCACATGGGTGGCTCAGTCAGTTAAGCATCCAACTTCAGCTCAGGTCATAATCTCACAGTTCATGAGTTCGAGCCCTGTGGAGGGCTCTGTGCTGACAGCTCAGAGCCTGAGGCTTGCTTCGGATTCTGTGTCTCCCTCTCTCTCTGCCCCTCCTCCATCTGCATTCTCTCTCTCTCTCTCAAAACTAACATAAAAAAAATTTTTTTTTAATGTACAAGTATATCTTCATTATCAAATTATTAACCCTCACAAAAACCTTGAGAGGTAGGTACTATTATCCCTATTCTACAGAAGAGGAAAAACAACTACAAAATTTATAACTCAAGTGACCCAGGAAAGAGGACTTAAGCCTAGGTACACTTGCCACAAACTCTTAAGCCACATCAAAACGACCGCAATTTTCAGAATAACAAAATTTTACTTATGTCTAAGAATATCGTATTCAGAATCTCTTTTCATGATTAAAAGAAAAATCTCATTGCGAGGCCTAGGGGGCTCAGTTGGTTAAGCGTCCAACTCTTGGTTTCAGCTCAGGTTATGATCTCACAGTTTGTGAGTTCGAGCCCCATGATGGGCTCCATGCTGACAGTGTGGAGCCTGCTTGGGATTCTGTCTCTCTCTGCCCATCTCCCACTTGAAATTTAAAAATACAAAGTCAAAGCTCTCAAGTTCTATCATGACAAATAATAAAAATTGCCTTACCCTGAATCCACTCCTGTTTCTTCTTCTTATCTGAGGCACTGATTTCAAAGGTTTTATCAAAACATTTTATGAGAAAAAGGCATTTCTTCCCATCTTTGTCAGGCAAGGACTAACAAGGAAAGCAAAATTAGTTATTTTTTATTTTATTTTTAAGCATTTAAAGTAAGTTCAATCTTATTTACACAAATCTTGCTGAAATTCAGTATCAATAAAAAATGTCTATAAGGGCATATTTCTAATTTACAAAATGCTGTCCTCTAGGCAAAGTTACCTATGGTAACAAATAACCCTGATAAGCATACTTCATCCAGACTGGGAGAACCACCAACACCTGCCAGGACACCATGCTTTGGTGTTCCTAAGCACGACTCTTGTACGTGAGCACATCCCTATAGGAACCTTCCTTATAGGAAGGTGTATCCACGTATTGACTCCAATGGGCTATGAGACTTCTAAGCCAGGGAGATTACCACATCTGCCTGATGCAGATCCACTCTCTTTGCACCTGGGATATTACTGCTAACAAGCTGTAGCTCCTCTCCTACATCCTTATAAGTAGACTGGTGTGGCCTCTGATAACCTGGTGAGTATCCACATTTAGTTGAATCTAAGAAGACTGCTTAGTGGGCAGTGCACACCCGGAGGCATTAATATATCTATACTATTTCATCCATCAAAATACACTGTCATCTCATTATTATGAGATGTTAGGTATTTCAAATACCTTCAACAAATACAGATATGGTGATAGTTCAGATATAAATTAAAAATTCGGGGCGCCTGGGTGGCTTAGTCGGTTAAGCGTCCGACTTTCGCTTAGGTCATGATCTCGCGGTTTGTGGGTAATGCTCCCATTTTCGTTAGTTTTATTTACTATACTCAAAATAGCCCAGATTTCCTGGTTTATTCATGATTTCAAACAAAGTCTTACTGAATAATTTTTTCGCTTTCTTTTTTATGACTCCATTTTATTCAATAAATGATTCCTTAAATGTACAAACAAATCTGATTTAATCCCTATACTTTTTTCATAAGACAGAAAATAAATTCACATTACAAAAAACTTTTGTCAGGTATCTCTGGTTTTTGGTTCAGAAACTAGGGCAACTGTATGCCTATGTTATTTTAAAAATGTAAATTTTAAGATTCTTTTAAGGGGCGCCTGGGTGGCTTAGTCGGTTAAGCGTCCGACTTTCACTTAGGTCATGATCTCGCGGTTTGTGGGTTCGAGCCCCGCGTCGGGCTCTGTGCTGACTGCCAGGAAGCCTGTTTCAGTCTGTGAAACACTAGAAATAAATAAAAACATTAAAAAAAAAAAAAAAAAAAAAGATTCTTTTAAGACTAAAGCCTAGAAGGAATATAAAATACTTGGGCAGCAGGGGGCAGCATCAGAAAGAGGTCAGTAGACTCACCTCCACACAGCAGTTTTCATCCAAGAGAATGTCTCCTTTCTTATCTTTCAGATCCTCACTCACATAATAAGAAATTATGTTGGGTTTTAGTACAAACCAGCGTTCAGTCCAGTTTTTCCGTCTATGGCCTTTTTTCATCATGTAACCCTATAAAAGATTAAATCTTATATAATCTTATATAAATACCTGTTCTTTTAAGAGCTGATAACTTTCTGAATACATGAATATCAGTGGTCCTTGACCTCTGTGGATCATGAACCCATTGAGGATCTATGAAGGCCAGAGGCACTGTACCCGAATCCTCATGTTAACAGATGCACACAAAAGTTTACACATAATTCTGGACATGCAGAGACAACCCCTCTAACTCCACCCCATGCTACATACAGAGAGTAGCCTTAGAACTCCTGGTACTAAAAACATTGTAATTTTTTAGAATTCCTTATCTTTTTTATGGATACCTATTGAAATATTTATAGATAAAATGAAATGGGTGGGATTTGTTTCAAGATACAGGAAAGGCAACAGTAGGAAGGGTAGCTGGTGTTGGTGGTTACTGGGGCTGGATGAATGGTATGTGGGAGTTCATTATACTATTCTGTCTATTCTGATTAACACACACACACACACACACACACACACACACACACCTAACAGTGATTCTCAGCAAACTAAAATCTCAATGAATGAAGATATGAAACTTGGCCAAATATATGTTTCAACCAATCACCTTCTGGCACCAACCTACCCTTCATACCTGACCTCTCACTATTCTGGAGGATGAACTCTTCTCCAGATGAGCAGAAAAGGAACTGGACCAGTAGTTAGGACTCACTTAGTATCTACATTCACACTTCTATACTTCCTTCCCGCAAATCAGTCACAAAGGTGTATAATTCATTTTTGCTTCAGCAAAATTACAATTATAGGCCAAAGGCCTTCAGGGTTGTCTGAGAATAGCTGAATGTTAAATATTAAATGTACAAGTGCTGATACCCTATAGTAGACTATACATAATCATTATATAATATTAGCTTGACTTTATCATTTGGTTATTACACCAAGTTCTTTTTTTTTTTTTTTAATGTTTATTTATTACTGAGAGAGACAGAGACAGAGCATGAGCACGGGAGGGGCAGAGAGACAAGGAGACAGAATCTGAAGCAGGTTCCGAGCTCATAGCACAGAGATGGATGTGGTGCTCAACCTCCTAGACATTGAGATCATGACCTGAGCTGAAGTCAGATGCTTAAACTGACTGAGCCACCCAGGTGCCCCTATTATACCAAGTTCTAATCATACTATTTGTTCAGCTTCCTCATCCTAGGACATTTAAGCAAAAGCTATCTCATACTGAAATTCATCTGTAGTCCAATTATCCTGACATACGGTGGGCCTAGAAGTCCTCTTTGGACAAAGACCATGTCTCACATTCTTTGTAGCACCAAAAACCTATACAAATGAAACCTCAATTAATGTTTATTGATGGGCTAAATTAGAGGAAAAGAGCAAAGATAACTTCATCTACTGAGCAAATAAAGGACCAAAGTAAGGAGATCCCAAATTGGAATTGATAAATGCAACATTGCTATATAAAGGTATTTTCTCCAAAAAATAAGGGTATTTTTCTAATTTTATAAAAATATATAGGGGTGCCTGGGTGGTTCAGTCAATTAAGTATCCGGGTTTGGCTCGGGTCATGATCTCACAGTTTGTGAGTTCGAGCCCTGCATCGGGCTTTCTGCTGTCAGTACAGAGCCCACTTCAGATCTTCTATCTACCTCTCTCTCTCTCTCTCTCTATCTCTCTCTCTCTCTGCCCCTACCCAGCTGGTTCTCTTTCTCTCAAAATGAAAAAAATAAAAAATAAAAATATATAATCACATGCATACAGTCATGTATAGAATCTAGTAGTAAATCCAATTAACAAGAAAGGAATAAAGAAGAAAATAAAATTTACAGGAATCCCACAGTCCGGAAGCAATCACTTTTAACATTTTGGTGAGTATGCTTCCAGATAGCCCTACACATATATCACATTACATGAAAGGGATTACAAGATACTTCTGTTCAACAACATGTTTTTTTCTCTGACCTATAATATGCCATGAGGATCTTTCAGATCAACAAGTATATACACGTGACATGAAAGTACTTTACAAATAGTAAAGTGGAAATGTGGTCATTTAAACAATTCTTTCAAAATAGTAACTTCCTAATTCTTAAGTGTACTTCAAAATTATATCAGTAATTTTTTTTTTTTATTAAAGCCTAATACAAGACTGGGAAAACAAGAAACTTTATTCTTGTTCTAAATCGGCATAAAAGTATAAATGACTTATATTCAAATGAAAATGTCTTATTTCAAACATGGTCAAATTCTAAAGGTGAGGAGAAGCAGTGTTCCAGGACTCTTACCTGTTTCAACACATCTAATATAAGCTCATTAAAGACTTCATTAACTGCCATGGACACCGTCTGCCGATCCATGCCTTTGCTAAACTGTCCGTTTCCAATAAGCTCAATCAGTTCCCACACAGAAAGGCCATCTTTACTGTCATCAAAGTTGATTTTATAATGTTCAAATTGTTCCTGTTGCCAACCTCCTCCCATAGCTTCTGTCAGTTTTTTAAGCAGGTATTCAATCTATAAAAAGAAAAAATTTTAATTATTAATTCCTAGTTAAAAAATTACTTTTAAACTTAGGTATATATGGTATCTATGTTATTTACACTGATAAGATCAACTTAGGAAATGTTCCTTTTTAGTTTCAAAATTATATCTTTCAAGAATCATGATATTCTCAAAGGAAAGGTATAGATAAAATCATTATATTATCAGAGGCCACTAGTCCTATATTAACCTTATAAAATAAGGAACCAAACACTGAGGGGCGCCTGGGTGGCTTAGTTGGTTAAGCATACAACTTTAGCTCAGGTCATGATTTCACAGTTCATGAGTTTAAGCCCGAAGTAGGGCTCTGTGCTGACAGCTCAGAGCCTGAAGCCTGCTTCAGATTTTGTCTCACTCTCTTTCTGCCCCTCCCCCACTCATGCTGTGTCTCTCTGGCTCTCTCAAAAATAAAATAAACATTAAAAAAACATTTTTTAAAGGAATCAAAAACTGATAACCCTCTAAGAGTATAGTATATTTGTATGTAGAACTAAAGCAAACTGTACACATACACTACCATACACAAACTAATTGATGTGGTTAGATTACTGTTGGATAAATATTTAAATATATCAGAATATTATCTTCTGAATTAATATGTAAGTACTAATCACATAAGCATCTCAAAGTAGTATGTACAACTTAGCCCCCAACTTATAAATTTCCCATGTAAGCCAATTATTTGAAATTTATGATACTTCCTCCAATTATAACATTGACAATGTTGGGAACAATGGTCAAATGCCTAGCCTGGGCTGGAAAAGCTTATTAAATCCTGAAAAACATACCTTTGTGTAGAACAGTAGAAAATATTGCTGTTCAAATAACAAAAGGTAAACAAAACAGTAAGGCAATAATACTCACTGAATGAGAAAGTGCTATCTTCTGGAAAGCCTGGGTTTCCTACAATGCTCTCAACCTCAACATGTCCAAAAATGAATGAATCACCTCAGCCTTACAAATGGCTTTCCTTTCTATTATTGATTTCAGTTGGAACAACACCATTCACCCATGCTAATCCTTATTTTCCATTCCTTTATACCAAATCAGTGATAAATTCCTATGATTTTCACTTTCTTAGATCAGTGCTTTTCAAAATGTAGGTTATAAGCCAATATGAAATCAACTTATTAAGTAGTCACCAGCATCATCTTTAATGGAATGGAAATATTTGAGTTTACTTACAATAAAGAAAATGTTTTGAGGTAAGACTGTTGTGGGGGTGCCTATGTGTGCTGGTCATGAAGTAATATCTTCCTATGGGTTACAATCAAAAGAGAATGAAAAACTTTGTCCCAGACAATTCTCAGATTCACCCCCTCCTACTCCATCTACCTTGTTCAGGCCTCCCAGTTGGTATCCTTGCCTCCAGCATTGCTCCCTTGTGTCTATATTCAGCCAGAGAGATTTTTACAAAACATAACCTGAGCCTGTCCCCTCCCTCTGGATTTCTCTTAAAGCTGATAAAGGCCAAGCTCTTCCGTGTACCTTGGTGACCACCATCCCTCCCACCCGCTTACTATCTCTAACATGTGTTCCACTATGCCCACTGCAGATTTTACACACTTCGCTAATACCACTGATCTGGGGTCTCAAGCTTATTCTGTAAAGGGTTAGGTAGTAAATATTTTAGGCTTTGTGCATCTATATTATAGGTTACTCTTTGTTTGGGTTTGTTTTTTACAATGCTTTAAAAATGTAAAAACTCTTCTTAGCACATGGGCTAAACAAAAACAGGCCATGGGCTGCATTCAGCAGGGAGCCATAGTTTGCAAATACCTATCAGAGATTATAAGGAGTTTACCCGCTTAACACACTTTTTTATGCTTCTATGCCTTTCCCCACGCTGTCCTGTCTATCTTGAATACCTCTCCTCATTTCTATATCCATCTAAATGGTATTTGTTCAAATTCTATATCATCTAGGATACTTCTACTCAAAGTGAGGTATGAACAGTAGCAGCAGCAGCACCTAGGAGGCTGTTAGAAATGAAGAATCTTGGACCCCACCAAAGACCCAAAAATCAAAATCTGCATTTTAACAAGAACTCAGGTACTTTTATATGCATATTAAAGTTTGAGAAAGCACTGCTCTAAGTGAAATTGCTCTGACCAACCCTAATCCAGGTCAAGTGTTCTAGTTTTTTTTATTTTTGTTTGTTTTTCAGAGAGAGAGAGCGGATGCACACAAGCAGGGGAGGGGAAAAGACAGAGGAAGAGAGAGAGAATCCCAAGCAGGCTCCATGCTGTCAGTGCAAATGCCGATATGGGGCTCAAACCCACAAACCGTGAAGTCATGACCTGAGCCAAAATCAAGAGTCAGATGCTTAACCGACTGAACCACCCAGGTGCCTGCAGGTCAAGTGTTCTTCTATGTCACTCCACTTAGCATACTGTACTAAAATTATCTCTCAATCATTTGGATCCCCACCATTTCCTGAATTCCTTATAGAAGGGACCATGTCCCACCTATCTTTAAGTATCCAGAACTCAGCAACATACCTAGAATGTGGGAGAGTTCAAATGATGTTTACTAAATGGAAATAAACTAAGCTAAGCTTCAATTTTCTCATCTATGAAATGGGCATAATAACGCTTATCATATAGAACTACTATGGGGATAAAATGAGACAAATACTGATTATTTTGAACAGTGTCTGACATAGTAGGTACGCCATCAATGTTACTTCCTTTTGTACTGAGATTCAAACACTTAAAATTACATTTTATTATTAAGTTTAAATCCAAGTCTGTTAACATGTAGTATAATAATAATTTCAGGAATAGAATTCAGTGATTCATCATTTACATATAATACCCAGTGCTCTTCAGCAAGTGTCCTCCTTAATGCCCCCCACCCATTTAGCCCCTTGCCAACAACCCCCCACCCAACATCCCCTGCCAGCAACCCTCCATTAGTTCTCTGTATTCAAGAGTCTCTTATGGTTTGTCTCCCTCTCTGTTTTTCTATTATTTTTGCTTCCTTTCCCTTATGCTCATCTGTTTTGTCTCTTAAATTCCACATATGAATGAAATCATCTATTTGTCTTTCTCTGACTGACTTATACACTCCAGTTCCATCCACGTAGTTGCAAATGGCAAGATTTCATTCTTTTTGATCACCAAGTGATAGTCTATTGTATACAGATATATATATAGATATATATATATACACACATCTTCTTTACCCATTCATCAGTTGATGGACATTTGGGTTCATTCCATAGTTTGGCTATTGTCGACAGTGCTGCTATAAACATTGGGGTGTGTGGGCCCCCTTTGAATCAGCACTCATGTATCATTTGGATAAAAACCTAGTAGTGCAATTGCTGGGTCTTAGGGTAGTTGTTTTTAATTTTTTGAGGAATCTCCATATTGTCTTCCAGAGTGGTTACACCAGTTTGCATTCCCAACAGCAGTACAAAGGGGTTCCTCTTTCTCCATATCCTCAAAAATATCTGTCGCTGCCTAAATTAATTTTAGCCATTCTGACAGGTGTGAGGTGGTATCTCATTGTGGTTTTGATTTGTATTTCTCTGTTGATGACTGATGTTGAGCGTTTTTTCATGTGTCCGCTAGCCATCTGGATGTCTTCTTTGGATAAGTGTCTATTCATGTCTTCCACCTATTTCTTCACTGGATTGTTTTTTCGGTATTGAGTTTCATAAGTTCTTTATAGATTTTGGATACTAACCCTTTACCCAATGTCATTTGCAAATATTTTCTCCCATTCTCTCAGTTGCCTTTTAGTTTTCTGATTGTTTCCTTCACTGTGCAGAAACTTCTTATCTTGATGAGGTCCCAATAGTTCATTTTTGCTTTTGTTTCCCTTGCCTCCAGAGACATGTCAAGTAAGAAGTTGCTGCAGCCGAGGTCAGAGTTGTTGCCTCTTTTCTCCTCTAAATTTTGGTGGAAAAATTATGTTTGGGTCTTTCATCCATTTTGAATTTATTTTTGTGTGTGGTGTAAGAAAGTGGTCCAGGTTCATTCTTCTGCATATCGCTGTTCAGTGTTCCCAGCACTGAGTGGACTTTTTCCCATTGGATATTCTTTTCTGCTTTATCAATCATTAGTTGGCCATATGTTTGTGGGCACATTTCTGGGTTCTCTATTCTATTCCATTGATCTATGTGTCTGTTCTTGTGCCAGTACCATACTATCTTGGTGATTACAGCTTTGTAATACTGCTTGAAGTACAGAATTGTGATGCCTCCAACTTCGGTTTTCTTTGTCAGGATTGCTTTGGCTATTTAGGGTCTTTTCTGGTTCTATACAAATTTTAGGATGGTTTGTACTACCTCTGTTAAGTATGCTGGTGTTATTTTAATAGGGATTGCTAAAATTACATTTTAGAGGGGCACCTGGGTGGTTCCGTCAGTTAAGTGTCCAACTTCAGATCAGGTCATGATCTCACCGTTTGTGAGTTTAAGTCCCACATCAGGCTCTGTGCTAAAAGTTTGGAGCCTGGAGCCTGCTTCAGATTCTGTGTGTGTGTCTCTCTCTCTCTCTCTCTTTGTCCCTCCCCCATTCACCCTCTGTCTCTCTCAATAAATATTAAAAAAAAAATTTTTTTTTTAACAAAAAACAAGTAACAAGGATCAGGGTACCTGACTGGCTTGGCTGGTAGAGCATATGACTCCTGATATCAGGATCGTGAATTCAAGCCCCATGCCGCGCATAGAGCTTACATTAAAAAACAAAAAAAAATAGGGTGCCTGCATGTCTCTGTTGGTTGAATGTGTCTCAGTTGGTTGAGCGTCAGACTCTTGACTTCAGCTCAGGTCATGATTGCATGGTTTGTGAGATTGAGCCCTGCGTCTGGGTCTTGGGATTCTCTCTCCTCGCTCTCTCTCCCTGCCTCTGTGTGTGTGTGTGTGTCCCTCCCCTGCTCTTGTGCATGTGCACACACTGCCTCTCTTTCCTTCTCTCTGTCCCTCTCAAATAAACTTTAAAAACAAAAACAAAAGCAATTTCATTTGTGCCTAGCTGGCTCAGTCAGTAGAGCATGTCACTTTTAATAATGAGGTTGTAAATTCAAGCCCCAAGTTGGGTGTAGAGATTACTTGAAAATAAAATCTTAAAAAAAAAAATAAAAGACATAACAAGAGGGATAGTCAATGGAGGAGAGAAAGAAAATGGTCAAGATGAGAGAAAAAGAAGAGAAAAGGAAAGAATGGGCCAAAAAAGAAAAGGCAAAAAGATTAAAGACAAGAAGAGATTAGGGACACCTGGGTGGCTCAGTCAGTTAAGCATCCAGCTTCAGCTCAGGACATGATCTCACGGTTCGTGGGTTCAAGACCCATATTGGGCTCTGTGCTGACAGCTCGAAGCCTGGAGCCTGCTTCAGATTCTGTGTCTCCCTTGCTCTCTGCCCCTTCCTGGCTCTCTCTCTCTCTCTCTCTCTCTCTCTCTCTCTCAAAAATAAACAAACATTTTAAAAATAAAGACAAGAAGAGATTAAAAAAAGAAAAAACAAAGTTAAAAAGGACATTAATATGAATAACTGCTCAAAGTGAAATAATTTAGAGGCATTAACATGTACAGAAGTTCAATATCTCTAATGCAGTAAAAAGAAGTGCCTGTGTTGTCTGATCACAAGGTGGGATAAAGGTAGTACAAGCAGAACTAGAAGTTTTAATAATAAGGCCAACAGAAGCAGAGGCGTATGGTCACGTGTATAGGCATGACAAAATGGTGCATCTGACTGACCATTCATACTATAAATCACGAAACAGCCTTAGCTTTTCCTCATCTACCACTGTGAATATACCCAAGTCTCTCCCACTCCAAGCTTCAGTTTCTCTTGTATATGTTATGATGTTAGTAACTAAGAGTACCTGCTAGTAGCAAACTCAGCTCTAGAGGCAGCTTCCTAGGTTCACTCTGAACCTTTCTGAAGGTGCACTCCCAAACTCTCCTGAGTTTGTCATCCACACCCAGCATCTGCTCCACATTCCCAGTGATTGTCCCAAATACTCTACATTCATTTCCTGCTGACTTTCAACACAATCATACACTTATCATTACCAAATAATTTAAGGACCCCTTAATTCATTATATTGGGCCAGGGAGAGACAAACATTCCCGCTCTCAACTATTCAGTTATACTAAATAATAAATCACGTGCTGCCGTGTTAGTCTCGAGTGGCCTGCATCAATTCTAAGAGCTCATTCAGTTTCAGGAAGCAGCTTACTTCCTCCTTCCAAGCAAGTTTCACCAAAAATAACAAAGAATGAACTTTCAAACTGCATGTGATTTTCGAAGCCTTTGGCTCAAAAAATTATGTTGTTAAAAGTTCTTTCCCTGTCATCATTAAAAAGGGGCTTTACTGGCTTAACAACAATTCATGTTTTATTTCACTAAGGGTATCTTAAAACTATTTCAGTTTTGATATTAAACTGCATCAAAGCAATTCTTCCAAATATGTCCACAACAGACACATCCTGTTTTCTTCTTGGCTCTGTGGAAAATGAATACTAATGAAAAAACTATACTTTACAGACACACATTTCCAGGAATATCATTTGACAAAAATTACGGAACCATCTTAAATGGGCACACACGATTTCTTGAATTCTCCATGGTGTAAGTCACTTAAACATTTACTTAATATTTTGACACTAATTTCTTGGTAATGGGAAACTGAATCAAAAGCAAACATTTATACCACTTATGTCACTCATATAACTACCACTGTTACTTATATCTTAGATAGCATTACTCAAAACTAGGTAATAAAATCTTAGTTAAAAACATTCTGGACTTAAAAAAAAAAAAAAACATTCTGGACTTTGGGGCGCCTGGGTGGCTTAGTCAGTTAAGCGTCCGACTTTCATTTAGGTCATGATCTCGCGGTTCGTGGGTTCGAGCCCCGCGTCGGGCTCTGTGCTGACAGCTCAGAGTCTGGAGCCTGTTTCAGAGTCTGTGACTCCCTCTCTCTCTGACCCTCCCCTGCTCATGCTGTCTCTCTCTCTCTCTCTCCTAGAAATAAATAAAAATATTAAAAAAAAAAAAAACATTCTGGACTTAAACAAAATACAAATAATCATTACGGTAGATGGATGAATGGAAACATAAAAATGACCTTAAACTTACAAAGCCTAAAAATTGTTGTTGAAATTACAAATTAAATTCATATATGCACTCATGACAAATTAAGACATTACACCTCAAAATTTATTTTTAAAATGTATCTTTACATTAAATTTTATTAAAATCTCTAAGTCTAAAACTAGTTCAAAATATGGAGTTTTTTTAATGTTATTAAAGTATTTAGGAAGGAAGCAAAATGTAACAAAGAACAACCACCTTAGGAAATATGATGACTCTAGTATTTTCCATAAAAGAGTGTGATCTTGAGTTTAACGTGCTTCATTCAAGGACAGGAGATGTGCTACGAGCTTAATAAATACAAAGCCATGTTTTAAACCTCAGGAGGCTATTTCAGCAGCCAGACAAAGCAATTCCACATAAATCTGTCCTGATGATTCTTTCTCCACATAAGTACTCCTAGCCACAGAGAAATGATCTTTAAAACTAACTGTAATTCTAAATCTAAGCAGAAGAAATACTGAGGGAGTTAAGGATGTCAAAACAGAGTAAGTCCAAACAATAGCATGACAAGATATGCTGCCTGGCTATTCTGAATAGGGGCTATATTCCCTTCCCAATGAGATTAATTTGTTTAGAAAGACAACCAGACATTCCTATGAGCCCGCAGTCTTGGCACAGCTCTGGGGTACAGAAAAGGACACAGTAATGGCATACTTCAAGACTCATGTGGGTTCCAGTTCTTCAGGCCACCTGGTGGAGAAATCTGTGGAGTTTATTAGAGCAGTCAGGAAGCTAGTACTGACCAGCTCCCTTCAAAGTCCATGGCTCACCAATGATTTAAACCCAATGACAAGTCCTCCATATCAAGTAAGTGCTACCTTGAGGAATAAGGGAAGTTTCCTTAGTTACTAATTTCTAATGCTGAAATCACAACAAGATCACTTTCAAGTCCACCATGAATATTTTAGTGATGGTAAGAACCCAAAGATCAAAGGTAAGAGACCCACTCTACCTCCAATTCCAAAGAAAATACAAATAAACTCAGAATACTAAGCATAACTACAAAATGTTTTAAAAGACAACACTGGGGATTTTATTAGCATAATTCTTCTAAGAAACAGCTAGATTTTTAAAATACCACCAAGGGGTACATAGATGGCTCAGTCAGTTAAGGATTAGACTTCAGCTCAGGTCGTGATTTCACAGTTCATGAGTTCGAACTCTGTGTAGGGCTCTATGATGACAGCTCAGAGCCTGGAGCCTGCTTCGGATTCTATGCCTACCTCTCTCTCTGCCCCTCCCCCACTTATTCTCTGTCTCTCTCAAAAATAAACATTTAAAAAAAAATTTTTAGGGATGCCTGGGTGGCTCAGTCATTTGAGCGTCCAACTTCAGCTGAGATCATGATCTCACAGTTTATGAGTTCAAGTCTCACATTGGGCTCTGCTGACAGCTCAGAGCCTGGAGCCTGCTTGGGATTCTGTGTCCCCCTCTCTCTCTGACCCTCTCCTGCTCATGCTCTGTCTCTGTCTCTCAAAAATAAATAAACGTTAAAAAAAAATTTTAATACCATCAATACATCTTTTTCAATACCTATCAATATTCCATTCCTTCTATATGTCTCTGTATTAAGCTAGACAATTTTGATGGACAAGACTCCATTGCACATTTTACTCTCCATTTCCCCTTTAACACTGATGCACTATTACATCATTATTGTTACTAAGCACTAAGAAACTGTTCCCACCACTACATACAACTGTGTTCTACTTGTTTTCCAATGACCATCTAATTGGTAAATCCAAGAGCAACCCTCTAGTTTTTCTGTAGCATCTAATGCTAGTAACTACTTTTCTGCTTCTTAGGACTTTTTTCTGTGGCACTCATGACTCAATACTCTCCCAGTTCTCCTCCTACCTTACAGACTATTCAATTCAGCTTCCTATACCAAAACTACTTCCTCTCCCTGCTACAGAAACACTCCCAAGGTTCCGTCTTCAGCCCTCACTTCTCCCACAGCAGTTTCTTCCTCCCTGATCTAACCTACTCGCATAGCTTCCCCATTTCTGTCTCCAGCCCTAGCCTCTCAAAAACTCTAGATGTGTACTTCCAGTTGAATACAGGACAGCTCCACAAGTATGTTCCACCTAAAATACCAGGGTACCCAACCCATCATCAGACACCATATCTCCAACTTATTCATACTTATTCATCATCCTGCCATTCACACACACACACCTTTAGTGAGCACTTATCATGAGGCCAGACATTATGTTAAATGCTTCACATACATCAACTATTTTAGTCCTCACAAGAGTCCAATAAATGAAGTAGTTGTCCCCATTTTACATATGGGGACATGCAAACAAAGAGACAAATCAATCTCCTCAAGATCACATAGTTAAAATGTGGTAGAGTCAGGATTTAAAGCAGACAGTCTGAGGGGCGCCTGGGTGGCTTAGTCGGTTGGGCGTCCGACTTTCGCTTAGGTCATGATCTCACGGTTCGTGGGTTCGAGCCCCGTGTTGGGCTCTGTGCTGACTGCCAGCTGGGAGCCTGGAGCCTGTTTCGGAGTCTGTGTCTGTCTCTCTCTCTGACCCTCCCCTGCTCATGCTGTCTCTCTCTCTCTCCTAGAAATAAATAAAAATATTAAAAAAATAAAAATAAATAAAAATAAAGCAGACGGTCTGATTTCAAAGATCATGCTTTAAACAACTACCTCCCGACTGCCCAAGCCTTAAACCGGTCTACAGACCTACACAGCCAGGCACTATGAGCTTTTAGTCCTGTCACCTCCAGGTCCCTCCCATCTGACCTTCTTTTCCATTCTCACTGCCATTACTATATTTCAGTCCTCACATGCCACTTACCTTCTCTCAATTTCCCATCTCCCATCTCTCCATATTTCATCTATTTATTTGACATTCTCTTGCCTAAAAATCATTAGTGGCTCAGGGCACCTGGGTGGCTCAGTCAAACATCCAACTCATGATTTCAGCTCAGGTCATGATCTCATGGTTGTAAGGTCAAGCCCCACATCGGGCTTCACACTGAGTGTAGAGCCCGCTTGGGATTCTTTCTTCCTCTTCTCTCTCTTTCTCTTTCTCCCTCTTTTCTCTCTTTCTCTTTCTCTCTCTCTGTCCCTGCCGTGCACTCTCTCCCTCTTTCTCAAAATAAATAAATCAACATTCAAAAATATCACCAGCTGTGGCCCACAGCTCCCTACTGCCTACTACAGGGTAAAGTCAAAACTCCTAGGCTCATCCACCACCACTCTTCTTCACAGTTAGCATGTTCCAGTTAGACAGGGCATGTGTCATTCTTTTTGACTGCCTAGCATCTAGCCCCCTTCTTATGTGTAGGCAATCCCCTACCTCCCAATTCAGATGCTAAAAATGCAAATGGACCTTTTACAGGCCTCTTTTGCAACTACCTCATGGCACCTGACACAGGCCATATACCAACTAGATGTGTTATCCCCTGACTGTGAACTGGAAAGTGGGCTCAGAGAATTCTCTCTGGTAGTAAGAACAGTTGCAAGATCTGGATTCCTGGTCTGCACCAAATTGTGCAGGGCCAGAGGTTTTCCATGGCACGAGTACAATCCACCCTCTGTTGGCACCAGCATTTCCCTTGTGGTTCCTCACTGGAGTGACCAGTATAGTTCCAGAATGATAGCATTCAAACCTGGTCTCAGCCATCATGACAATTCTGTGAGCTACCTGATATCCTTTTTAAAAATTCCTTTTTGGGGGCACCTGGGTAGCTCAGTCGGTTGAATCTCCGACTTCAGTTCAGATCATAATCTCACGGTTCATGAATTCAAGTCCCACATCAGCTGTGCTGACAGCTCGGAGCCTGGAGCCTGCTTTGGATTCTGTGTCTCCCTCTCTCTCTGCCCCTCCCTCTCTCACACTCTGTCTCTGTCTCTGTCTCTGTCTCTCTCTCTCTCTCTCTCTCAAAAATAAACATTAAAAATTTAAAAAGAAAAAAGTGCCCCTTTGCTTTCCTTGCTCATAACCTTGCCCACTGTTTCTTCCATTCCATTCTACAGAATTCTTCTCCATTAGTCGAAATTCTTCCCATCTTTTAAGGCCCAGCACAAGTGCTACTTTCTCCATAAACTTAAGAGGTAATACTAAATGAGCACTTTCCAAGGGCCAGGCATTCTCATCATTTGATCTTCACAAGAAGAGTTAAGAGGTAGATACTAGCATTAGCCCTATTTTACAGTTAAGGAAACTGAAGCAAAAACAAATGAAATATATTGCCCAAAGTCATAGAGCTAGCGAACAGTGGCAGAGCTAGAATTCAATCCAGGAAATCTGACTCTGGGCCCCTGCCCTTAACCAGGGAACAGCAAAAGACAGTCCAAGAGTCAACTCCAGCCCAGCAACCAAATCTGGCTCATGGCATGTTTGTATACATTCCTGATCCAAGAACAGTTTCTGAATGTTTAAATAGCTGGGAGGAAAAAATAGTATTTCATGATCCATGAACATTACATAAAATTCACATTTCAAAGTCCAGCAACATTTGAAGTCCAGCAACATACTGTCTGTGGCTGTTTTCATGCCATAACGGCAGATTTAAGTAGCCGCAACAGAGACAGAATGGTCAAAGGGCCACGGAGCCTCAACTATTTATTGTCTGGCCCTTTATGGAAAAAGTTGAAGGCCCTACTTTTAACCATTATGTTACCTCTTAAGAAAAGCTTTCTTTGATCCCTTACTTCCCCTAAGCTAGACTAAATCTTTCCTTTCTCTATTTGTATGCCCTCTGCATCTCTCTTGTAATAGGTAGTTTCTTTCGCTTTGAATTACATTTGACTTATTTTTTTTCCTTGAGCAGACTGCAAATTCCCTGAAGGCAGGAAGTAATCTTTTGCACCTTGCATTCCTCTTGGTACCTTGCTTATTGTTGGCAGCTTATTTGCTGGCTTTAAATAAAATATTATAGTGTGAACTTTTAAACAGATTTTCCTAACATGAATATGAAGCACAGAAATTACAGAGACGAGGGATGCCTGGGTGGCTTAGTCGGTTAAGCGTCCGACTTTCGCTTAGGTCATGATCTCGCGGTTCGTGGGTTCGAGCCCCGCGTCGGGCTCTGTGCTGACTGCCAGCTCAGAGCCTGGAGCCTGTTTCAGTCTGTGACTCCCTCTCTCTCTGACCCTCCCCTGCTCACACTGTCTCACTCTCTCTCTCCTAGAAATAAATAAAACATTAAAAAAAAAAAGAAAGAAAGAAAGAAAGAAATTACAGAGACGAGATTCTGTATTAGCAGGATGGGTAGTAATAGGCCTCAATCACTGCTGGTAGGTGTATAAGTGGTACACCTTTCTGAAGGGTAATTCTGCCTATTCATCAAATACATTGAAAGTGTGTTTTTTAGGACTCAGAATTCCACTGTTGGAAATCTGTCCTAAGGAAATAAGCAGATTTATGTGCAAATATGTAATAATAGTCATAAGAGTTAACACATTTACTGAATACATAGTACATGCCAGGTACTGAGCTAAGCCCTTTAAATGCAGAACCTCTATTTAGCCCTATTTTATTTTATTTTATTTTTTAAAGTTTTTTTGGGTTTTTTTTGCGGGAGAGAGAGCAGGGGAGGGACAGAGAGAGAGAGGGAAAGAATCCCAAGCAGGATCCATGCTGTCACTGCAGAACCCCACGCAGGGTTTGTGAGATCATGACCTGAGCCAAAATAAAGAGTCAGACGCTTAACTGACCAAGCCACCCAGGTGCCCCAGCCCTATTTTATAGATAGGAAATTAAAACAAGAGATTAAAAGATTTGTCAAAAGTTAAGGAATGACAGGTTGATATTTTTTAAGGAGAGATCTATAGCTAGTTGTAATTCTGCATATTAGTCTTTTCATATTTATTACTATAATAAGCATGTGTTACATATATAATTTTTAAAAAAATTTTTTACTGTTTTATTTTTGAGAGAGAGACTGACAGAATCTGAAGCAGGCTCTAGGCTCTGAGCTGTCAGCACAGGGCTGGATGTGGGACTCGAACTCACGAACTGTGAGATCATGACCTGAGCCAAAGTTGGACGCTTAACCAACTGAGCCACACAGGCGCCCCACATATATAATTTTTTAAGTCAGTGAGACAGCACACAGAAACATTACTTCTTTATTTATTTATTACTCCTGAAAATAAGTCAGAATAGAACAGGCAAATATTTTTTTTCATTTACTTTGGAAAGTACAATAAGAAGTGACCATCCTGAACTTTGAAACAAAGACAGTATGCCCTCACATAAAAACAGCTCTGAGAACAACATTGTGAATCCTATGTGTTTCCCGTATAGCATCACTCACACTCACACAATTCTGCCTGCTTTCCTAAAATGCCATACTGGTTTTGTCAAATGTAAACAGACTAAAAATTATGTTGTGATTTATACTGAATAAAAAACTCTTTGGCTATGAGGATGGATTCATCCATAATTATAGCAATTTGGAGAGGAAAAGTTCTACCCTGTCTACAAATCTTGAGGGGTATTACATGACCCCAAATCACTACGTTTTGGACTTTTTTGGATTCAAGTTGTTTTGTCTCTGATCCAAAAAAAACACTAGTCCAAGATCTCCCTCTATATCTACACAATTCAAATTAACACAATACTTTCAAGCTAAATCTATTAAATGCTACGATAGCCATGCAAGAACTTCCCAGAGCCACACCTTACCTCTTCTGGCACAATAATTAATGGATACTTGTCCTCAGATAAAAAGTTGAAAATAACCCATACTTTAAATGCATCTTCTTCTGTAATAAGCAAGGGGTTCTTGGTGAGGTTTTTTTTGACACAGAGGGTCCAACACATCCTATTGAACTCAATCTTGTCAAAGTTGTCTTGGACCTAAAAAACAATGAGTAAAAATTTCAGTGAAAAATTTCCAATGAAGGAGGAAAGATTCCAAAATAGGCAGAATATAAGCCAAGTAGAAAAGATATATGCTTCCATTCTAATGAATTCAATTAACTAATAATCCAATTAACTAATAGACATTTTCTAAGTATTTGTTTGTGTACCGCACTTTCAAAGGCCCAGTTAAGAACATTATAATTATCCTGACACTAAAGCAACATCTATCTGTTCATATCACTCACTTGGCACATAAAATACTAGCTTGTTGAATAGTTATTCTTTCACATGTACACATTATCTTCTAAATAAAACTACCATGCCTGGTACAGAGGAGTGGAGAGTGTCAATTACTCAGTATGAGCCACATGCAGATATTTCATTTTACCCACACAGTCAAAGAAGATATTTTCTTTTGGAAAACTTAAACTGAAATTCTAAAAAGACAGCCTGCCCTTCAGTCATTCAATCACACATTCAACATTCCCTTAGCATCTACAATGAGCCAAGTACTATGCTACAAATTTAGGATATAAAAATGAAGAAGAACTCAGTCTCTGCTCACCAAACATTCAGTTTATTAGGGAAAACAGATATGCAACTAGACAAATTCTAATATAACACCATGTGTAATTCAATAGTTTTTCACTCGTTTAAAAGATAAAATTTAGGTAGTAATTATGATCTGCCAGAGACAATGCAAAGATATTTAATAGTAGTTCATGTCTTCAAGGAATGCTGACACAACTACAATGCAGTGTGGTAAGTACTATGACAGAAATAAGCAGAGGGTTCTGTGGGAATACTGAGGATCTAACCCATCTTTAGAACTAGGGGAAGATTTTCAGAAAAAGTGACACAACAACAGAGTGGAATTCAAAGGACCATTAAAAGTCAGTCTACAGTTACTATGGAAAGCCATGTGGAGGATCCTCAAAAAATTATATATAGGACTGCCATAGGATCCAGCAATTCCACTTCTGGGATTATAATAATAACCCAAAAGGTAACAAAAACACTAACTCAGATAAATATCTGCAACCCCATGTTCACAGCAGCATTATTTACAATAATCAAGACATGGAAACACCCTAAGTGTCCATCAGTAGATGAATGAATAAAGAAGTTGTGCCGTGTGTATGTGTGTGTGTGTGTGTGTATGTGTATAATGGAATATTAATTTAGCCATAAAAATGAGGAAATCCTGCAATTTGCAACAAAATGGATGCACCTTAAGGGTACTATGCTAAATGAAATAAGTCAAACAGAGAAAGACAAATACTGTATGATCTCACTTATATGTGGAATCTAGAAAAAAAAAACCTCATAGAAAAAAGATCTGACCTGCGGTTATCAGAAGCAGAGGGTGGGATGAGAGGGGGAATTGGAATAAGGTGGTCTAAAGATACAAACTTCCAGTTATAAAATAAACAAGCACGAGGGAGGTAATGTACAACATGTTGACTATAGCTAACACTGCTGTATGACACAGACAAGTTACGATTATAATACAACCTAAGAGTTCTCACCATAATAAAAAAATGTTTCCTCTTTATTTTTTCTTCTTTCTTTTCTTTTTATTGTATCTATATGAAATGATGGATGTTAGCTGAACCTATTATGGTAATTATATCACAATACATGTAAATCAAACCATCCTGTGAGCCTTAAAACTTATGCTGTGATGCAAGTCAATTATTTCTCAATAAAACGGGGGGAATACAAAAAGTAAACAGTTCAAGAATGGGGTAAGGAGTGTTCTAGGCAGAACAACGTGAGAAAGCCCAGAAGCTGAGACAACCATGGTCAGTTCAGAAGTACTGTAGACAGAAGTTTAATGTGAATGGAGCACTTGGTGCTAAAGAGTGCTATGAGTCAAGGCTTTTTGGTAAGTGCAAATAACAGAAAACACCCTAAGTTCCATTACACAGAAAAAGAATTTATCAGAAAAACAATGGGTAGCCTCAAAGATCCAACACAAAGGCTGGGAAATCTAGGCTCAAAAACTAAGTCATTACCAATGTAGGACAGTCAGTCTGAATCGCAGCTGAAACTATGCATGGGAAGAGTACAGTACAAACACCACTGCCAGTGTAACAAGCAGCCATCACTGTGGCCACTGACCCAGTCTTTTTGATCCTGTGTCACTCATGAGTATCTGAACTTTTCAATATCTGAGATGTGAGACATCTTCCCCCACCAAGGCACTGTGCAATTTCCTAAACATAAGGGTTCAGATACTGGGCAGACAAAAAATGACAAATGACCACTGCATGGGGCACAGTAAAAGATGTGGCTAGAGCGACAGGTGAAGGCCAGATCATAAAGAGCCTTATAATCTGTATTAAGGAGTTAGGATTTATCTGTACTGAAAGAGTGGACAGAACACCATATACAAGCTGCATGTTAAAAACCATACTCTGGGACAATAAGGAAGATGTACTAAAGAAGGCACAGTGGGTGGCAGGACAATACACGCAAAGCATTTCTATTTGGAGAGAAACAAAGTGTTACGTGTACCACAGGGAAGAAGTTACTAGCTGACAGCATGGAGAAATTTCTCTTGATCCCTGACTCGAATGTGTGGTTGGCACACCAGTTCCCCAGGAGTAGAACAATATCCTTTGTGGTCTGTCTGCAGTCTGACACCATTTCACACATCCCCATCATACACAATTGATCCCATGAAAGGAAAGCAGTAATTGCTACTGGTTTTTTTTTTTCCTTTTTCTTTTTTCTTTAACACCCATTTATGAGGACTTAGTGCATGCCTGGCATTTTATATGCAGTTTCTTACTTAAACTTCATATTAGCCTTGTAAGGCTAACTATTGCCCCTATTTTAAAGATCAGGAAATAGAGGTTCAGAAATATTGAGTACTTTTATCAAGCTCATATGGCTTATAAATATCAGGAAACAGAAGTTCAGAAAAATTGAATACCAAGTTCATGTGGCTGGTAAATATCAAAACTAGGGTTTAAATCAAAGTTCAAGTGCTGTCTCTTTCCACTATGCTAAATTGCTTATAGAACTTAATAGATGGAAGACATCTATGTAACGTAAGACATCTCTATAGAACTAGTTTCACAGGACACCACCATTAACTCTATCCACCTGCACCCCTAAAAAACACTAAGGGGAAATGACATGTGCACAAAAGCATATAGCCTGAGGAACAAGAAATGGTTTTATGTGGATTATGTAATGAATTATAGGATTCCTGAGGGGGAGTGGCTAGATTTATGGCTAGAAAATCAAACATAGACCAAATCACAAACAGCTTCATAATTTTCAGAAATAGCCTATAAGAAACCCCCAATAGAAGGGTTTTAGAGCAGAGAATAAGCAGGTCATCTACTGCCCAGATTAGTACTTTACAGAAAAGATGGCATTTAAGCAGATCTTGAAGTATATATTGAAAAGTGCTAGGAAGAGTAATACAAAAGACAGGAAAAGAAATGGCATGAGCAGGGGCGCCTGGGTGGCTTAGTTGGTTAAGCATCCGACTTTCGCTTAGGTCATGATCTTGTGGTTCGTGGGTTTGAGCCCCGCGTCGGGCTTTGTGCTGACTGCCAGCTCGGAGCCTGGAGCCTATTTCGGAGTCTGTATCTCCCTCTCTCTCTGACCCTCCCCTGCTCACGCTGTCTCTCTCTCTCTCTCTCCTAGAAATAAATAAAAATATTTAAAATAAAAAAAAAAAAAGGCAATAGCATGAGCAAAGGTATGCCAGAAACATCACACCAACCAAGTCTGGAGAACAGACAGAGGATGAAGGAGACAAAAGCAAGTTGGAAGGAAAGATAAAGTTTTCAGTTACGAGCATCTTCAACCTGAAGATCTGGTAAGACATGTGGATGGAGGTGTCCACAGACAAAGAAGTGGAACCATAGCTCAAGAGGAGAGACAGACTTGTGAGTCAACTGCATGCTGATGATGACTGAAGCCATGATGGTCAAATGAGATCACCGACAAAAAACATAAATCGAGAAAAGAGATGGGATCAAAAAACAGAACCTCAAGAGATACAGACATTTACAAAACAAGCGGAGGAAAAGGAATTATGATGACCGAAAGAACAGTCAAAGTGGCAAGAGAACCACAAAGATATGAAAATTGAGTGAGGAATCAATTAGGAAAGTTTGATCAGTAGTACCACATGCTACAGAGATCATAAAGGAGTTAAGAACAGACCACTGGTTTTCCAATTTAGTGGCTACTAGTTACCTTCAAGGGAGCCAAGGAGTTTGGGTAAAAATCAGATTACAATGGGATTAGAAACCAAGCAAATTTTCCATAAATTTCCCCAGGAAATAACTAGTGGCTTTTTTCATCAAGTTCACTCTACATTACTTAATTTTAATAAGCTGTCTGTTTGGCTTATTGCTTCTCTAAAATGTATGCACTATTCTTTAGTTTAATCATGCTCAATGGTAAAGGCATACTAAATAATGGCATTTACATCTTTAAAAAAACAATACAAAATGAGATCATGTGTGTAAAGCCCACAGCTAACATCATATTCAACACTGAAAAACTGTATTTTTCCCCTAGGATCAGAACAAGGCAAGGATGCCCACTATCACCACTTCTATTCAACAAAGTACTGAAAGTCCTAGCAAAAGCAACTAGACAAAAAAGGAAAAAATATAAAGCATCCAAATTAGAAAAGAAGAAGTAAAAGTATCTGTTTGCCAATGACATGCTCTTTCTTTTATGTAGAAAACTCTAAAGATTCCACAGAGAAAACCTCTTAGAACTAATAAATAAATTTGGCAAAGTTGCAGAAAACTCAAAAATCAGTTTGCAAAGTTGCAGGATACTCAAAAATCAGTTATGTTTCTATACACTAACAATAAATAATCTAAAAAAATTTTTTAAATCCCATTTAGCAGAGCATCAAAAAGAATACAATACTTTGGAATAAACTTAACCAAGGAGGCAAAAGACTTGTACATTGAAATTTCAGTACAGAATGTTACTGAAAAAAATTAAAGATATAAATAAATGGAAAGACCTCCAGTGTTGAAGGGCTGGAAGACTAAATATTGCTAAAATGTCCATACTACCCAAAGCAATGTACAGATTCAGTGCAATCCCCAACAAAAATCCCTGTGGCATTTTTTTTTTTCCAAAACAGAAAACATTATCCTAAAATTCATATGGAATCTCAAAGGACCATGAAGATCCAAAATAATCTTAAGAAGAACAAAATTGAAGGCTTTATACTTCCTAACTTCAAAACATATTACAAAGCTATAGTAATTAAAATAGTATGGTACTTAGCATAAAGAGAGGCATATAGACCAATAAAACCCTCGTGTATGTGGTCAAATGATCTTTAACAAGGATAGCAAGACTACACAATGAAGAAAAGTCTCTTCAACAAATGGTAATAGGAAAACTGAATATCCATATGCAGAAGAAAATGGGCCCTTATCTTACACCATATATAAAAATTAATGCAAATGGGAGTAAAAATCTAAATGTAAAACCTGAAACTATAAAACCAGAAGAAAACCTAGGGGAAGAGCTTCATGACATTGGAATGGGCAATGATCTCTTAGATAGGACATTAAAAGCCACAGGCAACAAAACTAGACAATCAACTGCGTCAAACTTAAAAACTTCTGTATACAATGACAACAATCAACAGAGTTGGACAATGGTGAACCAGTCCTTGCCACCACAGAAGTTACAATCTAGGAGGGGTATCAGGTATCAAACAATAGAGCAATAAAACAACCATCTATATGATGAAAATGTGGTAAATGCTACAAAGAGAAAACACATTAGTGAGCAGCAGAGTAGTTCTGGGAAGGGCAGGGTGCGACATGAAGAAACCTCCCTGAAGAAGTGACAATCAAGCTGTGACCTAAAGGATGAACAGGAATTAGATTCATGTTACAGGCAGAGGAAGCCTTACAGCAGAGGAGGCTTGTCTGAAGGCTCTGTGACAGGAAGGGCCTTGGTAATATGAGGAAAAGAGAGAAGGCCAATGTAACTGAAGAGAAGGAGAAAAGAAGGGGAGAGGAAGAAAAGGAGGCCAGAGAAGTTGGCAGAGACAAAACTGAACATGGCCCTGTATGCCATTAAGGATGTTGCACTTCACCTAGAAACAAGAGCAAGCCACTGAAGGGTATGGGCTCAATATTGAGCGCTTGCTAAATTAAAATAGGTCTATAAATTGAGAGGATCTCAAGGTCTGTTCTATCTACAAAAGGTCTAGAAATCTATGATTTCATACTCCATCCCATCTAAGATTACAAACTGTGCTCCAAAATCCCAATTTATATCATACATGATAAATTATCTCACATCTTCTGGAAAACTAACAATGGCTGCCAATGGTTTCAAGGTGTCCAAATGGAAGATAACATCCTAGAAAGAAATGTGTAGAGCTGTTCTCGTTTTCAACATATATTTTCTTTTCACTAAAATCCATACAAGATAGCAACACTATTTATAAACCTCAATTCTGACTCAAAGTACTAAAAGTAGTTACAAAACTAAAATCACATGTTCTATAAACTAGAATTTTCATCCAAACCAGCTCAAGACTGAAGTTCGTATGGCACAGAGTCAGTCCTCAGAAGACTGGGAAAGTGGCCAGTTTGATGCTTTAGAAATTGATTGGAGAATTTATTTTCTCAGAAAGCATTCATACTCTTCAATCAATAATTGTACTACAAATAATCTACCCTAAAAAGGGAATCAGAGGCAGATAAAGATTTAACCCAGGATAGTCACTGATATTTATAAGAGTGGAAAAAAATAAAAACAAAATATAAGCCCACCAAAAAGGGAATAGTTATAAACCCATGGTTCAAAATGATTATACAGCCACTGAATACCACTTAGTAGTTGGATGACCTTAGACAAGCAAGCCCAGTCTCTTTGTCTTTAAAAAGGTATTAATGATGGTACTTAACCCATGGAATTAATATAAAGAATTAATTAGAACATTTATTTAAAATATTTAGCAAAGTTTCTGATACACAGTAGACTCTAAATAAATGTTACCATTTTTATCTTTATATTCATGTTTTCAAAAAATGTAATGTCATGAAAAGGCAATATTTATATTTTCAATATGATCCAAATTTGAAAAACAATATATACAAACATAGCTAAAAAAAAAAAATAGACTCAAAGCAAACAGATCAAAATGATAATAGTGACTGCCTTTAAGATGGTAAGGTTATGGGTGATACATATTTTCTTAATAAATTTCTCTTTTTTCTTAATTTCTAACGATAGTCTGTACTTCCAATTAAAGAAGCCACTTTTATTATAAATATTTCACATTAATTGTCAGGAAGATTCAAATCAAAACACAGTAAGATACCATACTTCATACTTACTAGGACGGCTATAATCAAATTGATAGAAAATAACCAGCACTGTGAGGATATGAAGAAATTGGAACCCTCATACACTGTTGGTAGGAAAGTAAGATATGTGGCTGCTTTGGAAAACAGTTTGACAGTTCCCCAAAACGTTAAACACAGAGTTGCCAGAAGGCCCAGCTGGCTCAGTTGGTGGAGCATGCAACTCTTGATCTCAGGGTTATGAGTTTAAGCCCCACGTGGGTCGTTGAGCTTACTTAAAAAAAGTAAATAAAATAAAATAAACATAGAGTTGCCATATGACCCAAGACCATTCATAGGCAGTCATCCATATGGGTTAAATACCATCCTCAACCATTTTAAAGAGAATTGAAAATGTCTATCCACACAAAAACCTGAACATGAACACTCCCAGCAGATTTACAATAACCAAAAAGTGGATACAACACAAAAGTGCATAACCAGATAAATGTGCAAACAAGGGTAGTATAATTATATTGAAATATTCAGCCATCAAAAGGAATGAAGTGCCATTACATACTACAACGTAGATGAATTTTGAAGACGTTATGCTAAATGAAAGAAGGCAGACACTAACAGCCTCATAGGAGTTCAGAATAGGCAAATCCATAGACAGAAAGTGGATTAGTGGTTTCCTAGGAGTGTGGGAAAGGAGTGAGTGATAATGGGTGCAATTTTTTGAAGGAAGGTGGGGAAAATTTCTAAAATTGGCTTGTGATGATGACGGCACAAAAAAAGTGATTATACCAAGAACCACTGAATTTTACACTTTAAATAGTTAAATTACATGACATGCAAATACTCAACTAAGACTGGTTATCTTAAAAAAACAATATTTCTTTAAACTATATCACTCTTAAACTTATACTGCTGGCCACAGTACTCAAGGTCATGAAGTCATCCATAGTTTTTAATCATTGAACCTCTTCATTCACTCACAAGTTTTTAGTGATGTGTAACTTCACTAATATGATGAAAATGTAGAGTCCAACTTGGTTGTGCCACAATAACATTATATAACTCTCAACCAACAATGAAAGAAGAAATGATATGGCTAAAAGACAGTAAGAAGAACTGCTCAAAAACATGGTCTTGGGTATTTAAGAGCAATATGACTTCCTACTAAATGATAGTTGGTAGGCACACATTTGGAGACATTTTGATTGCTGAAGGTGTATTCATTCAGGTAACAGAAAACTGAAACCTCATTTTATGGAAGAACTATCACTGACATGAACAGCAAGCATATGATATGTCAGCCTAGAAAACCAATGCAGGGGCTACTAACCTCTAGAGAAGTGACATTGTATTGAACTTTTGTTTTCTTTTATATGTATGTATGTTTCCCAAAAGCCAAAAAAAAAAAAAAAGAATTATGTTAGAAAAGCAGCAGATTCCCCAATGAGGACTTGGTATCTATAGATTACTGGTTTAAATCATAATAGACGAGATCAAGCTTTAACATGTAGAATCAGGGAAAAGAATTGACAATGATTAGGACTCAAAAGCCTAACAGGCTATTAAATCTCAGGCAAGAATTCAATTGCCACATAAATATACTAAAGCAGACTAGTTTTTGATGTAGGCTATTAGGGATCAGTAGTAAAAAGGTAACAATATACTGCTTTCTTCAATTATTCATTGTCAGATAATCCAGGTATAATGCTTCTTTGCAAAAAAGAAGGGGAAAGTTCACAGAAACATTCTTTCTAGATGTTTATTGAATTCCATTCTTTACTAAAGAAGGAATTTAACAAACAAGCAAAAAAAAAGCTAACATTTAGGGTAGGCAAAATATCTGATGTAAGTATATTAATCATTTGATGTCTCAGGAAAGTTGAAAATCAATTCTGTCAATGTGAAGAACAACAGGAATGATTATCTTTGAAGCAGATACAGAAATCAAATGGAAAAATTACTTTTTAGAAAGCCAATTTCCACATACTTTATCCCTTGGTCCCAACCCCTCAGAATAATTCTCCTAGGCAAAGGCAGAAAACCTCAAACAACCTAGGGGAAAATTGAGAAGAATGAACACTAAAGAACACCAGATACTAATCACAAGAAAAGAATCATCTTATAAAACTTAAGGGGGCACCTGGCTGCCTCTGTTGGTAGAATACGTAACTCTTGATCTCAGAGCTGTGAGTTCAAGCCCCATGCTGGGTGCAGAAATTACTTAAAAAACAAAATAAAATTGGGGTGCCTGGGTGGCTCAGTTAAGTAAAATCAAATGCTTAGGTCTAAAATGTATCTAATCCTTGGGGCTCCTGGGTGACTCAGTCAGTCAAGCATCTGACTCTTGATTTCGGCTCAGGTCATGATCTCACAGTTAGTTCATGGGTTCGAGTCCCCCACTGGGCTCTGCACTGATGGTGCAGAGCCTGCTTGGGATTCTGTCTCTCCTTCTCTCTGCCCCTACCCTATCTCTAAGACTCTCTTTCTCTCAAAATAAATAAACCAAAAATTCTATCTAACCCTTATTAGTTAGGCAGCCTTATGCTCTGTTTCCTCCTAAATTAATTGGGAATAAGAATTCTAGTTATGCATTGCAGGATTAACATGAGGATCAAATGAGATAGTATACGTGTGTGTCATACACATATATATGACACAAAGGTGTGTGTGTGTGTGTGTATCACATCTTGCAAATGTTTAATCATTACTTTTTACTTTATTTGCATAACTGATGACAATCTCTAAGTTGTATATTAACATTCTCCAGTTACTATAGGCATCTTTTCAACAAAGTTTCAAAACAAGGCACTAATCTGCTCAATTTAAACCCACACCATGGAAAGCCTGGCTGCTTTATTTGGACTGAAGGTCTGGCAAAATTCCATTCCAGGTGGCTAAGCAATAATAAACAAGAACTTACTGTTTCATCGCATCCTCACTCATTTTGTGAATGTTTTTCTCCAAATTTAGTGGCTAATTTTGAACTTTTAAAATACTGCTATATTTTCTCCCCCAGTTACAAAACTTTAAAAAACCTAAATATGGGTGCCTGCGTGGTTCTGTTGGTTAAGCATCTGACTCTTGATTTTAGCTCAGGTCATGATCTCATTGTCCTGAGATCAAAATTAGGATTCTCACGCTCCCTCCCCATTTGCCCCCGCTCCCTCTCTTGCTAGCTCAAAAATAAGTAAATAAATATCTAAATACTGAAACAAAAAAACATTTTCAAACTTAAAATTCAAGATATTTAAAGAAAGTTACACCAAGGAGAACAAAATGCAGTAATAAAGTAGAGCACTTCAAGCTATGAAACCATGTTTCTCTACTGGCCCACCCTACACAAATTCTAGCACTGAAAAGGCAATTTTCAGATTTCTGAGAATGTCCAACTATGTTCTATTTTTACTTTTTTTTTTTTTTTCATTTTAGTGAGCATGCACAAGTGAGGATTATAACCTGAGCCAAAAATAAGAGTTGGACACTCAACCGACTGAGCCACCCAGGAGCCCCTGTTCTATATTTTAGTAACAGACATAATTTTTAAGATTAAACACATGCACACAGCAGGTCATCAAATATTTGCAGAATTTAAGACATGTTTACTGGGGCACCTGGGTGGCACAGTCGGCTGAGCTTTCAACTTGAGTTCAGGTCCTGATCTTGATCTTGCAGTTCGTGAGCCCCACATCAGGCTTGCTGCTGTCAGCCTGTCAGCACAAAGCCTGCTTCTGATCCTCTGTCCTCCTTTCTCTCTCCCTCCCCTGCTTGTACTCTCTCAAAAATAAACATTTTTGAAAAAGAAATATTTGCTAATATTTACTAAATATTTACAATTACAGAACATAAATGAGTTCCCTGATCAATGAACAGAACAGCAGCCAGGAAAAGCTCCCGAAAATCGTACAGCATCATACTATGAAGTTTTGAGACCTCACAAATCAGTTTCTGCATAATTTGATTAAAAGATTCTTGAGACAGAATTCACATACCATAAAATTTATACTTTAAAGTATACAATTCAGTAGTTTTTAATATATTCACAAAAATTTGCTACAATCATCACTATCTAATTCTGGAACATTTTCATCATCCCGAAAAGAAACCCCAAGCCCATTAGTAATTACTCACCATTCCCACCATCCATCAGCCTGTCAATCACTAATCTACTTTGTATCTCCATATGCCTATTTTGGATACATCATATAAGTGGAATCACATAATTTGTAGCTTTTGTCAGTTTGATTAAATCTTACATTTCATTATGGTGTGGTTTCTCTTTTTTCCCTGATTATTAGGAATGATCAAAGCAATGTTACCATCTCTTCAGAAGAAATACTTTAAAAACATAACAGAGATACCCATAAAATAAACACACAAAGAGCAAAAAATTGTACTGTGAGGCTGATATGGAATAACAGGTATAGGCACAATGAATACTACATAAATGAACACACTGTAATCTTGACAACCTTTACTATAAATTTCTGAAACACATGTAATTTTTTAAAAAAATCTTCACCAATATTTTAGCATTTCCAAACTAATAATTTAACTTATTATCATAAATTTTAATTACTGTACTCTACTATTAGGAAAAAACACTAAACTATAAAAAATGTATACATATACAGCAATAAAAATCCAAAGAAGTCATAGAAAAGAAATATGCAAATAATTGTGACATTTAGGTGATGGGAAAATACAGTTTTTGAATGTTTTTAAGTTTGGTGTTTAAGTAATCTCTACACCCAACGAGGGGCTCTATCCCAAGATCAAGAGTCACATACCCCTCCAAGTCAGCCAGGCACCCCAACCATATTTTATTTTTAATTTAAACATATTATCATTGTCACTTTTTGAAAGGCATTTTTGGGGGCACCTAGGTGGCTCACTCAGTTAAGCATCTAACTTCAGGTCATGATCTCACAGCTCATGAGCTCGAGCCCCATGTCAAGCTCTGTGCTGACAGACTGAGAGCCTGGAGCCTGCTTCATATTCTGTGTGTGTCTCTCTCTGCCCTTCCCCCACTCATGCTCTGTCTTTCTCTGTCTCAAAAATAAACATTAAAAAAAAGGCATTTTTTAAATATCTCCAAAACTTTCATGCTCGATGTATTATTTTATTTTTTTAATATTTTTTATTTATTTCTAGGAGAGAGAGAGAGCGTGAACAGGGTAGGGTCAGAGAGAGAGGGAGACACAGACTCTGAAACAGGCTCCAGGCTCTGAGTTGGCAGTCAGCACAGAGCCCGACGTGGGGCTCGAACCCATGAACCTCGAGATCATGACCTAAGCGAAAGTCAGACGCTTAACCGACTAAGCCACCCAGGCACCCCTCATGCTCGATGTTTTAAATAGGCAAAAGCAGAAATTTCCCAACTGTTCATGTGAATATGACTACTTTCATATCTAAACTAAGTATATATATATATACAATATGGAAAGATGATACTAATACACCATTCAATTAAAAAAGTAATTTGAAGGGGCGGGGCGCCTGGGTAGCTCAACTGGTTAAGCATCCAACTTCGACTTAGGTCATGATCTCATGGTTTTTTAGTTCGAGACCTACGTCGGGCTCTGTGCTGATGGCTTGGAGACTGGAGCCTGTTTCAGATTCTGTGTCTCGCTCTTTCTCTGCCCGTCCACCACTTATGCTTATGCTCTGTCTCTCAAAAATAAATAAATGTAAAAAACATTTTTTAAGTAATTTGAAGAACTATATGTATAGCATGATATTAGCCATATGGAAAACAAATACTATGGATTAAGTATGCGCGTGTTTGCATGACCTTTAAAAGGGTCTGGAAATTTAACAGTGGTTACACCTGGAGAATGACTTTCAAAAGAATAAAGGGACATTGATTTTCATTTCACATATTTTTATATTGTCTATGTAATCATAAGAATATGCTACCTTTCATAATTTTTAATCACTATTTTTTTAATTACTTGAAGGTGCCATCAGTTCAGAGTTTTTCTTCTAAAAAGAAATAAAAGTACATTAAATTCAACACCTTATGTTAGTTTTCTTTTTTTTTTTATGTTTATTTCTGAGAGAGAGACAGCATGAACAGGGAAGGGTCAGAGAGAGAGGGAGACACAGAATCTGAAGCAGCTCCAGGCTCTGAGCTGTCAGCACAGAGCCCGATGCGGAGCTCGAACCCACGAACCGTGAGATCACGACCTGAGCCGAAGTCGGACACTTGACCAACTGAGCCACCCAATGGCCCCTAAATTTTCTTTTTGGAGAGAGAGTAGAGGATGGGCAGAGAGAGAGGGAGAGAGGAAGAATCTTAAGCAAGTTCCATGCCCACCCAGCACAAGGCCAACATGGATCTCGATCTCACGACCGGGTCTCAATCTCATGACCATGGGATCATGATCTGAGTCAATATCAAGAGTCAGACATTTAACAGACTGAGCCACCCAGGCACCCCTTTTCGTGTCAATTTTTAATTATCCAAACCAAGGGATAAACTGAACATGGCAGCAAATACCAATAGGTTATATTTGGCTTCCAAACATATAATAGGTTTTTGTAGCTCTTCACTCATAATATACCCCAGAAGAAGCATCTGAGTAGTAACCTAAAAAGTCTACTATGGAAACTTGGCTGTATAATAGTTATTTAGTAAAGATAAACATCACCTTTAGTATTCAGTTTACCCTAACATATCCACGCTTTAACAAACATTGTCAATACATGTGGAACCAGAACTTAATAGCACTCTAAGAGAAGACAGTTACACAGACTAATAGAAAACACAGGTAGCGTTAATTTCAAAAAAAAAAAAAAAAAAAAATGAGCCAAGTTGGAAAACATCAAACCAAGTTTTAGAAAAGTGGAGAAGAGGAAGAAATAGGAAGCAATGTCAGTTTCAAATTCTTTCTTTCCTTTCTGATATATCTCATGATACCTCACACCTGAACTACTCAGTGAATTCACCAAAAAGGCACTCTGGGGGCGCACTTGAAATGTGCAAATCAAGCAATGCTATAAGCAGGAAGACGTTAAAATGCAGCATACCTTTTCCAAAATGAACTTGTTTAAATACGGCATGTAGCCCTGATTGGAGACTGGCCCCTCATCATCATCCCTGAAGTGCTCTTCAAGGGCAACAGGGTCATGTGGAACCTTCAGCACCGTGCACAGGTTATGAGAAAGGACCTAAGGGGGAAAGAAAGTAGTTTAAAGGCATCCGCTAGCACACGGCAGCTTCACTGAACACAACTGGCGGCTCCCTACCATAGGGAGAGAAACATGGAGACCAAGCCAGCAAGTACAGGGTGAGTGCCGCCTGCCTGCCAGCTCCTCACTTGGTTGTTACCTCATTCCCTCCCCAGTTTTGGTTCACTTCAAACACGTCTCTTTTAAGCACGTCCAATGAGCCAGCTCCAAGCAAGGCCTGTGACTATACACAGGAATAAAAGGCACAGCATAGGGAATACAGGCAATGAGACTGTAACAGCACTGTACCGGTGACAGATGGTGGCAACGCTGGTGGTGAGCATAGCATAACATACAGAGAACTTGAATCGCTACTTTGTATACCTGAAACTAAGGTACGTTGTGTATCAACTCTACTCAAAACAAAAATTTTTATCTGTGACTATAATATTCTTTACAGTTTTTATTAATCGACCCACATTAGAAAGAAAAAGGAGGTTAAGAGCAAGAGGATGTTTTCAAAATTAAACTTCTCCCCAAGTAGAGCAGGGTCAGTCACAGACATAAGAGAATGAACGTGGTACTGGGCAGTTGCAGCTGAGGGTTCTGGACAAAGTGACCGATATGAGCCAATCACATTTCTCTGGGCTTCAGTGTTGTCACTTCTTCAATACAAAGGGCCAAGTTAATACACAAATGTACCAAATATTAATCAGCTATCTCTAAGTGTCCAAATATCTCTAAAATTCTACGATACTAAGCTAAGTTTTCACCATAAGTATAATAGAGCATGAATATAAAAAAAAGAAATCAAGAGCCTGGTTTAGAAAGAGGAGAAAAATCAACTGTAAAATATCTCAGAAGTCACCAAAATGGTTGAAATCTTTTGTAGAAAATTTGCATTCCATATATAAAGCATTACTGGCCTTGGCATAACCGAAGTGCATACTTTTTTTTTTTTTAATGTATTTTATTTACTTCTAGAAGAGAGAGAGAGGGACAGCGTGAGCAGGGGAGGGTCAGAGAGAGAGGGAGACACGGAATCCGAAACAGGCTCCAGGCTCTGAGCTGGCAGTCAGCACAGAGGCCGACGTGGGGCTTGAACCCATGAACCGCGAGATCATGACCTAAGCGAAAGTCGGACGCTTAACCAACTAAGCTACCCAGGCGCCCCCCTAAGTGCATACTTTAACACTCAGGTCGTTCAATTAGCAGTTTGGGCTATCTCAGTACTAACGTCATTTCATATTAAATGAAAAGTTTCAAAATAAAACTTAAATCCCTCCTATTTCATTTGTGCATTCTAAACAGATCAAAATACATAGCTAAGGCTATACTTCCTTCAACAGAGACTCTTATCAGATGGTTAAATCCCAGGTTAAAATATTCCGTATTTTTCTCACCTCTACACATTTGATCACTTGAAGAACCACATTCATCTCTTTGAAGATTTTCAATGCCATTAAGAGAGTAATTTTTTTCTACATACACCTATTACAGATAGGATTTTTTAAGATGAAAACTATTTAACCTATAAAAAGAATATTTGCATATCTTCTCTATATTTGTTGTTTCTCAAAGCTTCATTTATGTGGAGATCCTTTTCTACATGCTCTGCTAGTTTTAAGGAAGTAAGTAAAGTAAAGGAAGTAAATTCACAAATGGTAATAAATGAAGTAATGAAGACTTTTATCAGCCCCTACAAAGCAGGCTGTGTTTCTCAAGCAAAACCTCTATTTGCCAATAATAGAGCACATGAAAAGAGCACGGTAGAGCTTTTGCTGAAGAATCTTGCACTACAGTCAGCAAAGACCCAAACAGATACTTCCTTTCACTATTTACCTAGCAAAACCTAGGGAGTAATTATCTACTCCCAGAGAGGTTCTGTGAGGATCAACTTCAAGAATATAGAGTATTTATACATTTTTTAAAACATTTTTTCTTTATTTTTGAGAGACAGTGTGAGCGGAGGAGGGACAGAGAGAGAGGGTGAAGCAGAATCCAAAGCAGGCTCCAGGCTCCAGGCATAACCTAAGTGCATACATACAGCCCAATGCGGGGCTCAAACCCACAAAGAGTGAGATCATGACCTGGGCCGATGTGGGGCTCAAACCCACGAAGAGTGAGATCATGACCTGGGCTGAAGTCAGACACTTAAGTGACTGAGCCACCCAGGTACTCCAAGCATATAAAGTGTTTAAAAACTGTAATGTACTATAGAAATAGTTTAGAGAAATAAGCAAGTTTCTCAGGTAAGGGTCAAAGTCATTCAAATCATATACAACTTCAATCAAGTAAGAATCTCAACCACTGGTTAAATTACGGTGTGTTCATAAAACAATAATAAGGAAGCTCCCAGTGCAGTATGAAAAGGTATCCAAAATACATTTAGTGAAAAAAGCAATATACATAAGACTACATATAGTTTACCATCTTTTATGTAAAAGAAAGAAAAAATAAACTCTAAAAGGATATATACGAAACTAATAACAGTAGGGGAAAGACTAGCTTGATAGTAGACCAGGGGTAGAAGACTTTTCACTGTGCCTCTCTTTTTTTTAGGTTTGAAAAAAATTTTTACCTAGTCAAAAGTGTTCTACTTAAAAATTACACATGTATTTTTTAAAAGTGGCTGACCTAAGATCATACAGCTAAATCTATTTATCTTTGAAGTCTATATTTTTTTCTTCTACATTAACCTGCTCTCCGGAAATTAGGTATAAAAGGAAGACAAATTCCACAGCAATGTAGCATGATTAACAGATGAGTGAGAAGGTCAATAAATGAGTTCAGAAAGGAAAAACAATGTGTGCACAAGTGACTTCACAGAGGATGTGAAGTGTAACCTAGGCCTTAAAACAAAGAGAGCTTTTAGGATAGGAAAGAGCAATTTGAAGGCTTTCAGACAGGGGAATAACATGAGAAAAGTCGATCATTAATGCAAACTCTTCAGGGAACCAAAAAAAAAAAAGACACCAATGTCTCCCACACCTCCTTTGCTCTACTTTTGAGTTTCACAGATCTTCCAACTAAACAGGGTTTTGGACGCCATATTGTCATCCTTCTCATCTGCTAGGTGGGTCTTTGGATGTCATATTGTCATCCTTCTCATCTGCTAGGTGGTAAGTACTGGCTCAAAGAGATAAAATGTGGGGCACCTGGGTGGCTTAGTCGGTTAAGCGTCCGACTTTCGCTTAGGTCATGATCTCGCGGTTCCTGGGTTCGAGCCCCTCGTCGGGCTCTGTGCTGACTGCCAGCTCGGAGCCTGGAGCCTGTTTCAGTCTGTGACTCCCTCTCTCTCTGACCCTCCCCTGTTCACGCTGTCTTCCTCTCTCCTAGAAATAAATAAAACATTTAAAAAAAAAAAAAGAGATAAAATGTGTTATTTTTTTAAAATAGGGTTATTTAACAGAACTGAGACTAGATCTCAGGTTTTGTAATACCTGGTCCAACACTCTCTAGTAATAAGGAACATCATGGTTTTAGTTCTCTAAAGTCAACAATGTTCCTTGTAGGTGTAAGGGCTTGGTTCAAATCAGTGATCCCACTAAAGATTTAGTTTTGAAATCTAGACTTCAGCCTTGGACAATTAAACAGCATTTTCATGAAATAAAGGGATAGCTGAATTCAATGACAATTTTCTTAACGGCCTTTATCTTTATTTAAACAATTGTGAGGGAGACAGGACTTAAGAGTAACAAGGCCCCTAGAGGAGACCTAAGCACAGGCCTGCTGGTGCACTGTGTTCCTGTTCAGTGGTTTGCCACTTGCTGTTTTATAATGGTTTAATGTTTCGCTGTTTATTTGCTCAGTCTCAGTAACCTCACTGCAGAATAAGGTGTTAAACTTGCTTCTAACAAAAAGAATTTTTAAGCCTAATCCTTAACTGTCAACCAAATTCATTTTATGAATTTAGCAAAAAGAGCTACAATTTTATCAGAAATTCAGCTTTTTTCACTGTTAGTATGGCCTAGAATAGGGAAGTCGTCTTCAAGCAAAATAACGAACTACATAATAGATAAATGAAAAGGTTTTGTTACTGAAAGAGAAATAATTATAGGCTATCTTTAAACTTTAAAAAAAAATTTTAGGGGCGCCTGGGTGACTCAGTCGGTTAAGCGTTCGACTTCGGCTCAGGTCATGGTCTCACAGCTCATGAGTTCGAGCCCGGCGTCGGGCTCTGTGCTGACAGCTAGCTCAGAGCCTGGAGCCTGCTTAGGATTCTGTATCTCCCTCTCTCTCTGAGCCTCCCCTGCTCACACTGTCTGTCTGTCTGTCTGTCTGTCTGTCTCTCTCTCTCTCTCAGAAATAAAAACATTAAAAATTTTTTAAAAATAAAAAATTAAAATTAAAAAAAATTTTACCAGCAATTTTTTAAAAGCCTAGACAGTATCTCAAGTTTCTTTTAAACAAAAAATAAAACATATTAAGAAATCAGAATCTTTTTTTTTAATAAACTTTTTCAATGCTTATTTATTTATTTTGAGAGAGAGAGAGAAAGTAGGGGCAGAGAAAGGAGAGAGAGAATTCCAAGCAGGCTCCATAATGTCAGCACAGAGCTCAACATGGGGCTCAATCTCATGAACTATGAAACCATGAGTCAGACACTTAACCAACTGAGACACCTGGGCACCCCAAAGAAACCAGGATCTTGAAGGTCAGAATATAAATTACTAACAAGAAGTAAACACTCCATAGGTCTGTACAGTTTATTATGCTCTTTAAAGTAGACTCATATTATCCGTCAGCTGGTTTTAGTCTCACCCCTTGAGAAAGTAGGTATTGCTATTTTACTGATGAAGAGGAGGAGTCAGAAATTACCAGATGTGCCCAAATCACATGTGCAGTGAAATTGGGACTAGAACCTAAGCCTCCTGCTCTGATGCCCTTTTCTCACTTGCCACTTTCCCTTTCTGTAAAAAAAGAGAGCCCTATGACAGTGTGGCTGTACACACAATTGTAGCTAAGGTGCAGTGATGGACTGACTGGTACTTCCCCAGCCCTACCAAGGCAGCTCTCCAGGAGCCAACAAGATGGCTGGCACTACTTTGTGGAGCAGAGTTAAATCCAGTGGTGAAGAATATAGGCCTAGAACTCAGAGACCATTCTCTCTCAGGGAGCCCCCATCTCCTAGCATCCACCTTTGGGGGAACCAGTTCCAAGAGGGACTAGCCCCCTCTGCAGATGAGGAAGCTGGAAAGCAGATCAGAACAAAAGCAATCAGGAGGAAACAGGGCTGCAAGTTCTCGATTTGTATAAGGACTGTCCCTGAATCCCTCTAATCAGTGTTTGCAAGTTTCTCAAAAAAGCTGAATTTATCCCACTGCAAATGCCTGCTCCTCCAAGTGCCGTTCTTTTAGCGCCCACATGATTGCTAAGCAACTTTGCTCTCATTCCCCAGATTTGAAGAATAAACTATTGTCACTACAATAAAAGATCCATGTCCATGCCAAAAACCCATCTTGCCAGTTCTTTCATAGCTATCTACTACTGCCTCTGCAGGGGCTTTGCTGACAAGAGATGACTAATTAACTGCATGAGCCCTGTTGGTTGGTCTGTTCCTGTTCAGTGGTTTGCTATTTACCCTTTTTAAGTACTTGGCTCCAACTATCATGAAAATGAAATCAAGGATGATGAACGACTAAACAGTATTTTAACACCCATTGAGTGCATAATGTTTACCCTCCTCCCTCCCAAAGATGTAGAGATTATAAAGGTTCCCTGAAATGTGCTCCCCCCACCATACACAAGTCACATAGTTTCCCTTTACAGGATGTGCGTAATGGGCAAACTTCAACACTGAAAAGGGGGGCGGGGATCTCCATTCCAACAAGCTTATCTGAACCACCACAATCATAGAATTATAACTTATAATAAGCAATCTTTTTTTAAAACATGAAAATTCCTGTCTGATTTATAAAATTTCATGCTAATAGCGAATTACCAGAAAACTCTTCCTAACAATGAACCAGAATGACCAACTTCCTACCGGTGTTATGCCCTGCCTTAAGAGCATTGTCTTAATAGAGGTCCTGCCCCTTACCACATAGAGTCATTTTCCCTTTCCTGACAATATCCTTTCATCCTGCTTATCACTGTTTAAGTCTTGCTTGCTTTCTCTTAAATTATCTTCATTGTATTCAGCCTCAGAAATCTCAAAGTCAGTGTTGACTCAGTCCCTAAATGTAATCACCATCCTAGACACTTTTATCAAATTAATTTCAAAGTAAGTCATCTATCACATTATCCCTTCATCTAAAATTCATCAAAAGCCTACAGAAGCAAAACCCAAATAAGTACCTCGGCCCTGTATTTAAGTCCCTGGACAAGTCAAGCCCTCTCTATCTTTCTAGTGTTTTTTCCTACTGCTATGTACCAACCGTACAAATCCCACCAAACAAGTTAACTCACTGTACTTCACCCAAACCCTGTACCACCCCCACTCCCTCAAGATCTTTGCTCCAACCACCCCTACACCTCCATTTCTACCTAACATTCTTTTCAGAAGCCTCCACCACCCAAAATCAAGATGATCTTTCTTCACTTTGCATTTCTCAAGCACTCTGTATTTCTTATCTTACACTACCACACATGATTTTGCTCTCCCATAAGACGGTAAATCTCTGAAAGAAAGGCCCATGTCTTTACCTATCCTTGCATTCCCACAGCACCTAACATGCTATCCAAAAGGCAGAAGGCTTTCAATAAATTGAAATAAATTTCAATAAATACTGAACACATTCTTTCTAAAAATACTCTTTCAACAGTAAAACTATATTATTTTAATAATGACAACAATCTTAGGAAATATCCTACTCCTATCTCCTTATTTCACAGATAAGAACACCAAGGCTTGAGGCTTAGCCTAAGTCAAACACTGATTAGTAACAAAACAAGGATGAGAACCCCAATCTATCTGCCTATCCCCATAGTATGGCATGCTAGAACATTCCCTTCTGTCTAGTTACTAGGCCATTCTCCACAAACTCTAGGAAACCTTAATTGCCCCTCCTGTCCACTGAACTCCTATTCAGCATTTAGATGAATGATTTCACATGCTAGCAGTATCTCAAATACCTGACTGTAGCTCAGTGAGGGAGGCAACCTTGCCTAATAGTTATATCCACAACCTTCAGAGACTATTCGTAAGAGCATAACACTTGTGAACAGATTATGGCAGCATGTCTAACTCAAAACCACCTGTTGTGATGCTGTCCATAGACTATATGCCACTAAACTACCTATGGTAAATGCTACTGGACTGCATTCTAAATGAATCACCTTTAATAAGTTATTTCAGATACTTCATTAACTTATTCCTCTTCAGAAATCAAACTGACAGTATCAGTAAATTTGACCACATAAAAAGTGTTTCAATTTCCCTTTAAAAAGAAACACCATAGGGGTGTCTGAGTAGCTCAGTTGGTTAAGTGGCCAACTCTTGATTTCAGCTCAGGTCATGATCTCACACCTCATGAGATCAAGCCCTTTATCGGGCTCTGCCCTGCTTGGGATTTTCTCGGTCTTTCTCTGCTCCTCCTCTGCTCTTCTTCTCTCTCTCTCAAAATAAATAAAAATAAACAAACATTAATAAAGAGAGAGACCACAAAAAAACAAAAAAGGATAATAGCTCCAAAATTCAAATTACTTAGAAATTAAGTAAAAGATTGGGGCGCCTGGGTGGCTTAGTCGGTTAAGCGTCTGACTTTTGCTTAGGTCATGATCTCGCAGTTCGTAGGTTCGAGCCCTGTGTCAGGCTCTGTGCTGACTGCCAGCTCAGAGCCTGGAGCCTGTTTCAGACAGAGTCTGTGACTCCCTCTCTCTCCGACCCTCCCCTGCTCACACTGTCTCTCTCTCTCCTAGAAATAAATAAAACATTAAAAAAATTTTTTTAAAAAAGAAATTAAGTAAAAAATGAAAACCTATTAAAAATGGACATTGGACGTGTATGGAAAATTCACAAAAGAAACTAATAGCTAATAAATATAGGAAAAGATGCTTAACCTCACTGGTAATCAAAACAATGCAAATTAAGAGAGCTATTACCTGTTGCTTGAGGAACAATACCTGATATTTACGGTTTTATTTTTGAGAGAGAGAGACAGGCAGACAGACAGAGTGCAAGCAGGGGAGGGGGAGAGAGAGAGAGGGAAACAAAGAATTTGAAGCAGGCTCCAGGCTCCGAGCTGTCAGCACAGAGCCTGATATGAGGCTCGAACTCACAAACCATGAGATATAATCTGAGCCGAAGTTAGATGCTAAATCAACTGAGTCACCCAGGTGCCCCAACAATACCTGGTATTTAAACAGAAATAAGGGAGTAAGGAATGCCACGGTCAACACTGGAGAAGGAACAGAGAAGGTTTTCTCCATCACTACTGACATTTTGGACCAGATAATTCTTTGTCAGGGAGCAGGGGGAGGTGTGTCCTATGCATTGCAGGATGTTTAGTAGCATCCCTGGTTGAAAGCATCTAAACATCTCAAATATCTATGAACAGGAAAGTGGTTAAATAAAACATGATGCATCAAAACAGTGAAATAGGTCACAGCCATTATTAGAATGGTTGTCTCTATCTATGTGAGGTGATAATGGAAACATTATCCTGGGGTGTCCAAGATGGCTCTGTCAGTTAAGTCTCCAACTCTTGATTTGGGCTCAAGTCATAATCCCACATTTCATGAGATTGAGCCCTGCCCCGCATCAGGATCCACACTGACAGCACAAGGGATTTTCTCTCCTTCTCTAGGTGCTCCTCCCTCTCCCTCTCAAACTAATAAAGAGAGAGAGAGAGAGAGAGAGAGAGAGAGGAAAAGAAAGGTCACCCTAACACTTGTTCAAGAAACTAGGTTACAAAAGCATATGAAATATAGTCCCATATATACAAAAGGATGTATATGTATGTGTATATGCATGTATGTGCATGCATGTGTGTATGTGTACAAAGCAAGGAAGGGGAAGGTAAAGGGGGGGTGGAGACAGAGATGTTAGAAAGATATTCACTGAAAAGTTAATTGCATCTGCCTTTGGACATGGAATTTTGGGTATTTTACCTTTGCCTCTATACTTCAGTGTGTTGCCTGAATATTCTATGTATTACCTTTATAATCAGAAAAAGTGAAATTTTATGGAAAATTTTTAAATGAAATATGTCTAGGGGTTCCAGCTAGAGAATACTAATAAAATTACAAAATATGAAGAGACAGATCATTGTAGGACTACAGAGTTGATTAACTCAGTTCAGTCATTCATAAAGAACTATCCTTTGCTATCCCTCTTGAAGAAGCCATTTAATGGGCAACAAAGTCTCCCAGTCTGGGACACCTTCCTTAGACTCCAGCCTCCCACTGGACTACAGCATAAACATATGTCTTTAAGATTATCAACCACTTATAATGGGGCACCTGAGTGGCTCAGTCAATTAAGCGTCTGACTCTTGATTTCAGCTCAGGTTATGATCTCACAGTCATGGAATCAAGCAAGCCCCATATAGGGCTCAGCCTCCTTGGGATTCTCTCTCTCTCTCTTTCTCTCTCTTTCTCTCTCTCTCTCTCTCTCTGCCTCTCCCCTGCTTGTGCTCTCTCTCTCAACATAAATAAACTGAAGAAGAAAAAAAATTTTAAAGATTTAACTCCAATAAGTGTCTGTCTTCTGTTCTACCACTCTGTAAGTTCCATAAAGGGAAGGTCTGTCTTTTATCCATCTATGCAATATCAAAACCTAATAAAATGCCTGATGAGAGAGTACCTGTTCAACAAATGTTTGCTAAATGAGCCCCATTTAAGAATTTTCTTTTTTTGTTTTTGTTTTTGTTTAGTTTCCTCCACCATCATCTTTACCTAGATCTGGGTCTTTGAATTTATTTCACTATACTACAACTATATTCCACCAGAAAGATTTTTTGTTTAATTGTAATCTCTAATTCAGATCACTTTTAGAGTAAAGAACGATGCCTCTGTTAGTTATTAACACCACCAGAACTAGCAGGCATAACTCATCTGACTGAGGTCTATCTAGTAAAGCAATCCAGTTCCTCAAAATTTGAGTATTTTTGAGGAAACGACTCAATAAGAATTAATAAGTGTAAGAGAGAACTCTATAACAGAAGAGAGAAAAATTAGTATAAGAGTTCAATATACGACACTCTTCTCCAAAAGAGAATCTCAAGTCTTAATGTACATCCAAGGTAATGACAAAGCTCACAAATCAGAGGTTTAACTTTGCTGCCCTCTCTTCTAACCATTCTGTCTCTTTATGGTTTCCATAATATGGCTTCCATCCCTACCAATCTCATGAAATTGCTTTTTCAAAAGGATTCTCTGGCAGACAAAGAGATGTACCACTCAGATCCCTCAAGAAAGGAACTGCTGCCCAGCTACAAGGACTGTGATTAGCTGAGAGCCTCCAGCGATTAGTACCTTTAGGGTCCCCCTCAGCCAACAGACCGAGCAAGATGGTGGCATTATTTGCTCCCAGTTTTGTCAAGTCAGTATCTCTGTTTGACAGTTCCTTTCCCCATTCTTGCTTCCTCTTTCATTTTTCCCATTGGTGTTTCTCCCCAATAAACCGTTAGCACTCCCAACTCTGTCTCAGCATCTGCTTCCTGGAGAACCTAACATGGGACAGAGACTTTCTGAACAAGTCACTCCCCCAAGTCTCTGGCACTTGGCAATCTGGATCATCCCCCTCCTCTCAGACTTATCTTGGTTCTTCTCCTTCCTCTACAACGGTGCCCTTATGGGATCACCTCCCTCACCCCTCCTTCTTCCAATTTAGGCATTTCCCAAAGCTCAATTTTCAGTCCTGAGTTGTTCTTTCTCCTTACTTCCCTCTTGAAAAGTGCTTTTATTCTGACAACACGAAGTCACCTCTATTCTAATAACTCTCAAATCTCCTTCTGGTTTTGTCTTCTCAACTGAACTTTGATTTATACCCCTAACTAATACTACATCTGCCTCGCATCCAAAAAATCCAAAGGAGAATTCATAATCTTTCTCCCCAAAACAGGGGAGAATCCCACCCTGATTCTGACTTTGGCACTACCATTCCTTGAACAAAATTATAGACTCTCCTCTTCTTGTACCTCTTTAACTTACAGTTTATCCTATTGCTAAATCTAATTCAGCACCCCCAATGCCAACTCCTTTCTCCACTTAGGTGCCCTACCGGCTTAAGGCTAACCAGAGAATGTAATGCTGGTGAAACAGGGGCTCTATGCCCCCCAGTAGCAGGTCCCATTCTCCCCTCTGAGACCCCAACAAAAAATGCTGCAAAGCAAACACTCAACAGGATATGACTGTGGTAAACACATCAAGCTAACATAGTTAAATTAGAAGGCTAACCTTCAAAGATCTCATCTGGTACTCCACATTTTACAAATGAGTAAACAAACCCACCAAGAAGTGACTTCCCATGGCCACACAAGTATCGGAGCACAGACAGGTTTCCTGACTCCCCAGCTAGTGCTCTTTCTTGACACTTTCTCCTGTATTTCCAAGGGATTACTTTTCCAAATCTTTCATCACAGATGTTCTCATGGACCAGTCTGACACATCCCTTAAGGTCAGTGACAAATATCTCTTCCTCTAGAAGCATTCTCTGGCCTTAACTCCTGCAATCCTCACCAGAGACTAGGTAGATTCCCTTCTTCTGTGCTTCCAGCATTTTTGTTTTTTATTTTTATTTTTATTTTTGGTGAAAGCTTAAACAAAATTGGAAACTTAACACTTGTCTTTATGTAGGAATGACAATTAATAGACATAAATTATAGAATTATCTTAAAAATCACTATCTTGTAACCACCAATGAAATAATTGATTATAGGTCAATGTCATGAATAGATTCCACAAGGATTAGGCGAAATGTGTACTTTATCTCACTATATTTGAATTACCAGTTTGCTGGTCTGTATCATTCATAAGACTAAAAGCTCATAAGGTAAGGAGCATATCTGTTTTGATTCCTACTGCCAACATCCCAGTCTGGTACTCATCCACCTACTCATCAACTTTCACCAAAGCTCCCCAAATGGTCTCCCCATCTTTAGCCTCTCACTTCTAATTATCACACCTACATCATCAGAATAATCTCAAAACTCTACCATTTTCAGATCTACCCAAAAATTTCAGTAACTTCTCCACATTACAGGATCAGTTCTAAACTACCGGTTCTAACAGAGTCAGCCAACAAATATATCTTAACCAACTATTCTGTCCAAGAACAAAAACATCTAAAATGTAACCCCACATCCATCTGGCAAAGCAGATAATGTTCCGTCCTCCCAGAGCTGCTTATGCAATGAAGTAGAATACCTTCAACACTTCAACAACTGGAACAACTTTTATCCTAACTAGTACCACTTCTTCTGGCTACTACACCATGTTCACATACACCACTCTCCTGATCCAAATCAAACATTATTGATTACTAAACAAAGCTAACTATTCCTAAAGAATCAAAAGGTATAGAAGACACAGAAGAATCCTAAGATGAAAAAATTAGTTTTTCCAAAATTGTAGAAATGTCTCCCTAATCACAAGATCCCATTATACATAAAATTCAACTATATGCAGATTGACTCCTAAATACCTTTCCACAATTAATTCTGAGAACTGAAGTTTCAAGCAGACATACAGTTTAAATTTAAAAAAAAAAAAAGGAACCTGAAGGTACAGTGAGATGAAGGAAATAAAGCAGAAAGCAGAGCAGAAAAACAGATTTATGAAATGATTCCCTGGGGAAGATAAAGGAAGCTGAAACAAAGGGTACCTTAGACTTATGTTATAGGAAAGGAACAGGGACACACATAAGAAAGACTGTGTAGGCAAGATGGAAGACCTCAAGTTCCAATTGCTAATTATCCACTGAGGGGATTATATAATAATAACCCTCCTGTTGGGAGGGAATGAGAACATAGCTACTCTGTGATGGCACAGATTAAGTGAGAAAAGGTCACCCAGAGCTTCTTCTGTCTCTAGGCTCCAGGTACTATGTACCTCAAGATTATAGTGAGACCCCAAAGGAAATACAAAATGGTGATCAAGAAGGTTAAGAACTCTGAGTCATAAGATTAGAAATGCACACTGGCTCTTAAGATGGAGGGCCATACACATACACTCGGTGCCTCACGGTTTGTATACTACCTTCAGGAAAGCAGAAGTTTACATGTTAGTTTAAAAAAAAAAACCCAAAATTTCCAAGTTATTAGCAAATGAGAAAGGAAGAAAGGAAAAAACCTAGAATCCATTATTACCATTTTAAGATTTTTAAATGTCTCTTACATGCGCTTAATTTGGAGAGCTGTCTACTGCTTTGTTTTAGTGAAATATAAAAAATATTTACAAAGACTTTTATAGGCTCACTCCTGATTCCAAACCCCTAACCCCATTTTTTGTAATCAGATTTTTAATTCTTCCACAGAAACAACTTCTACCACAGAGATTAACAGAAACATAACACTAAAGATTAGGGAGAAAATATTATACGTGCCAAGTTCACAAGAATTAACCACATTTTTACATTGTGTTTCAAACAATAAAAGTCCTTTACTACAACTTGCTTCCTTTTTACAGTTGTCCTATTTATGCACAGGAAATATTCCAAGACTCCCAGTTGATCCCAGTTGATCCCAGTTGACATCATGGATAATACTGAACCATAGATATGGTTTTGATACACACATACTGCTTCCAGACCACGGATGACTGCAGGTAACCGAAACCATAAAATCTGAAACTCCACATAAGTGGGGACTACTGTATTTTCAACTGACACATTGGCCAGGCTCAATTACTTTTGTAACCAGAAAGGTTAAAAATTTTTGAGGCTAAATGCCTACATGGGAACAGAATATACATTATTCATAAGATACATAAAGCAATTGGAAAGCAAAGAATAAAAGATTTTGTTGAGGGATGCCTGGTGGCTCAGGCAGTTGAGCAGCCAACATTGGCTCAGGTCATGATCTCATGGCTTGTGGGTTTGAGCCCTGCATCGGGCTCGCTGTCAGCGCAGAGTCTGCTTTAGATCCTCTGTCCTCCTCGCTCTCTGCCCTCCTCCTCCCTTGCGCTCTTACTTAAAAATAAAAGATATTTAGTTGAAAAATCTATCATGTAGAAACAAAGACTCAAATTACCCATATTGTTGGGGTGCCTGGGTGGCTCAGTTGGTTAAGTGTCCGACTTCAGCTCGGGTCATGATCTCACAGTTCATGAGTTTAAGCCTCGCGTCGGGCTCTGTGCTGACAGCTCGAATCCTACAGCCTGTTTCAGATTCTGTGTCTCCCTCTCTCTCTGCCTGTCCCCCACTCACAGTCTCTCACTTTCTCTCTCAAATATAAATAAGCATTAAAAAAAGGTTTTTTTTTTCCAAACTACCCATGTTGTTTCCCAAAAATTTTTTTCCACTTAGATCCTCTTTTACTTCAAAAGGGCACAATTTAAAACAAAACAAAATACTGTTTCTAAAAACAGGATAAAAGTGCACAGCCAATACGCATATTTCAAGACATTTCCAGGACTGACATGTAATTCACACCGCAACCATAATTGCAAAGTAAAGTTATAATAAAGGTTGCAAAAAATATCACTACACTTTGCTATATTTAAAAGAACAACACTGGGGTGCCTGTGGTTCAGTCAGTTAAGCATCCAACTTCAGCTAAGGATCTCGCAGTTCCTAAGTTCAAGTCCTACATAGGGCTCTGTGCTGACAGCTCAGAGCCTGGAGCCTGCTTCATATTCTAGGACTCCCTCTCTCTCTCTGCCCCTCCCCAGCCCATGCTCTGTCTCTTAAAAACTAACCAAACATAAAAAATTAAAAAAAAAAAAGCAACACTTACTATAACAATAAGAGTATATTAATTTTAAGGTACATTTTGATCTCTGGAAGGAACATAATAAACTAGTAATAATGGTTACCTCCAGGGCAGGAAAACAATGTGGGCCAGGGGTAGGAGAAATCTTACTTTTCACTTTTGTAAATGCCCTTTTGAACTTTATGAATTGTATACCATGTGTACATATGAACTATTCCAAAGTTTCTCTTTGATGTGCAAGTGTTTAAATAATAGCCTTCATTATCTTATCTTCTTGGAATTATATGGGTTTTTTTTATGTTCTTTTAATCCCAGTAAAATTAATATACAGTGTTACATTAGTTTCAGGTGTATAATATAGTGATACCACAATTCTGTACATTACTCAGTGCTCATCCCAATACATGTACTTTTTTTTATGTTTTTTATTTATATTTCAGAGTCAGAGAGAGACAGAGCAAGCAGGGGAGGGTCAGAGAGAGAGGGAGACACAGAATCCAAAGACAGCCTCCAGGCTCTGAGCTAGCTGTCAGCACAGAGCCCAATGCGGGGCTTGAACCCACGAACCTGAGATCATTACCTGAGCCAAAGTAGGACGCTTAACTGACGGAGCCACTCAGGCACCCCAACTTGTACTCTTAATCCCCCTCACTTATTTCACCCACCCCCTCCACCCACTTCTCCTCTGGTAACCACCAGTTCTTCTCTATATGTAAGAGTGTTTTGTTTCTTTCTTGTTCATTTGTTGTTTCTTAAATTCCACATATGAAGGAAATCATATGGTATGTCATTCTCTGACTTATTTCACTTAGCGTTATGCCCTCTAGACCCATCCATGTTGTTGCAAATGCCAAGATTTCACTCTTTTTCTAATATTCTATTGTGTGTGTGTGTGTATGTATATATACATATACACCACATCTTTTTTTATCCATTCATTTATCAAAGGACACTTGGGTTACCTTCATATCTTGGCTCTTATAAAATATTGCTGCAATAAACAGAGGGTGACTACGTATTTTGAATTAGTGTTTTCATATTTCATAAATACCCAGTTGTGGAATTACTGGATCATATGGTAATTCTATTTTTAATTTTTTAAAAAACCTTCCATACCGTTTTCAAGAGTGGCTGCACCAGTTTGCATTCCCACCAACAGTCTGCAAGAGGGTTCCTTTCTCTCTACATCGTCGCCAACACTTGCTGTTTCTTGTAGGGTTTTTGTTTCTTTAAAGATTTTCTTCTTTTTAAGCTTATTTATTATTTTGAAGAGAGAGAGTACACACTAGTACCAACAGGGGAAGGGGGGAGAGAGAGAGAGAGAGAGAGAGAGAGAGAGAGAGAGAGAGAGATCCCAAGCAGGCTCTGAGCTGTCAGTACAGAGCCCAGTGCCGGACTCAAACTCATGAACCATGAGATCATGACCTGAGCCAAAATCAAGAGCTGAACACTCTTAGCTGGCTGAGCCACCCAGGCATCCCTTAAAGATTTTATTTTTAAGTAATCTCTACACCCAATTTAGAGCTTGAATCTACAACCCCAAGATCAAGAAGTGCATGCTCCACTGACTGAGCCAGTCAGGCACCCTTTGTGTTTTTAATTTGAGCCATTCTGACAGGTGTGAGGTGATATCTCATTGTGGTTTTGATTTGCATTTCCCTGATGATGAGTGATGTTGAGCATCTTTTCATGTGTCTGTTGGCCGTCTGTTGGCCATCTGGATGCCTTCTTTGGAGAAATGTCTGTTCATGTCTTCTGCCCACTTTTTAGCTGAATTATTTGGGGTTTTGGGTGTTGCACTATGTAAGTTCTTTACATATTTTGGATACTAACCTTTTATTGGATATGCCATTTGCAAGTATCTTCTCTCATTTAGTAGGCTGCCTTTTATTTTTATTGTTTCCTTCACGACGTAGAAACCTTTTATTTTGATGTAGTCCCAATTGTTTATTTTTGCTTTTGTTCCCCTTGCTTTAGGAAACACCTTAAAAAATGCTGCTATGGCCGACGTCGGAGAAATTGACTGCCTGGGCTCTCTTCTAGGACTATTATGATTTCAGGTCAGAAGTGCATGTATGTCTACATAACACTGGAGATTTATTTTACAGCAAGACCACTGAAATTCTAAATAATCTAAAGATCATTTTATTTTTTTTTTGAACTTTAAAGATCAGATTTATTTGGAGAAAACAAACAAAAAAAATAACCCCACAACCCGAAGGATGGGATTTTACATCTCAAGACGTCTCCAGGTATTAAGTCTACAGATTACAAATCATTTTCATAGAAGATATTTTGTACAAATTTTACACATATTTAAGGAGCGGGACATAACCCGTTTTTGTTTTAACGGGGGCAGGAGAGGGGAGTGGGGAAAAAACAGCTTTTTTTGGACACAACTATTTGGAAGTAGACCTGCAGAGGGCAAACCCTAACTTTCCATCATCTAAAAGCCACTTCCTGGCTACTGGCCAATCCAAGCCAATTATTTAAAGATACTTCACTTCGTAAGCGTCTAAAGATCATTTTAAAACCTAAGTAGAGAAGAAAATAATTACTGCCTCTACCTCAAATAATATGCCCTATACCTATTTCCATTAACTTCTGCAAATTTACATCAGAACCTAAACATAACAATGTCTGCTCAGACGCCATATAAATAGCATACAGAATCCACATACAAATGTCCCTCATTAAAAATATATACATAACAGGGGCAGCTGGCTGGCTCAGTCAGAGGAGTATGTGACTCTTGATCTCGCTCGGGGTCATGTGTTCAAGCCCCACATTAGGTGTATAAATTAATTAAAAGTAAAAATTTAAATACACACACACACACACACACACACAAAGAAGGGCAGAAACACCAAAACCAGGGGTGCCTGGGTGGCTTAGTCGGTTAAGCGTCCGACTTTCGCTTAGGTCATGATCTCGCGTTCGTGGGTTCGAGCCCCGCGTCGGGCTCTGTGCTGACTGCCAGCTCAGAGCCTGGAGCCTGTTTCAGTCGTCTGTGACTCTCTCTCTCTCTGCCCATCCCCTGCTCACACTGTCTCTCTCTCTCTCTCCTAGAAATAAATAAAAAATATTAAAAAAAAAAAAAAAGAAACATCAAAACCAAACCAAGGTAAAAAATAGGTAGAAGGAATATTGTAACATTCAATTCAATGATATTTACTTAGCTATCTATATGTACCTAGGAGTACCTGCCTACAGACATCAAGGAAAGTTTCCATTAATCTCTCAGTAGTTTTCTTCTTTTTTTTTTAAGTTTATTTTTTATTTACTTTGATAGGGAGAGAGCGCGCATGCATGCCAGCAGGGGGAGGGGCAAAGAAAGGAGGAGACAGAATCCCAAGCAGGCCGCAGGCTGTCAGTGTGCAGAGCCCAATGTGCGACTCAAATTCACGAACTGTGAGATTGTGACCTGAGCCAAACTCAAGAGTTGGACATTCAACTGAGCCACCCAGCCGCCCCAATCTCTCAAAAGTTTTTAATCTCACATCAGTTATAGCATATACTAAAATTGCATTCAAAACAAAAATAGTCTTATAGTTTGTTCTAAGGAAAGACTATTTATAAATACAAGCTTAAAAGCAAGTGAGAACGTGTTTCTGAAGATTTTTCCCCCACCATTAGCCTATTGATATCTACCTCAGCAGTCAACAAGTAGATCAGTACACAATTAGGAAAAGCTTAATTTAAAATAATAATTCAGGAGTGCCTGGGTGGCTCAGTCAGGTTAAGCGTCTGACTTCAGCTCAGGTCATGATCTCAGGGCTCGTGGGTTGAAGCCCCACACTGGGCTCTGTGCTAACAGCTCAGAGCCTGGAGACTGCTTTAGATTCTGTGTGTCTCTTTCCCTGTCCCTCCTCCACTCACATTCTCTGTCCCTCTCTCAAAATAAACATTAAAATTTTTTTTCAAAAAATAAATAATAATAACTCAGGGACACCTGGGTGGCTCAGTGGGTTAAGCATCTGGCTCTTGATTTCAGCTCAGGTCATGATCTCATTGTTCGTGAGTTCAAGCCCTGCATTAGCTCTGAGCTAACAGTGCGGAGCCTGCTTGGGATTCTCTGCCTTGCTCTCTTTCTCTCTCTATTCCCTGCTCACTCTCTCAAAAATAAACAAACATTTAAAAAATAAAATAGGGGCACCTGGGTGGCTTAGTCGGTTAGGCGTCCGACTTTCGCTTAGGTCATGATCTCGTGGTTCCTGGGTTCGAGCCCCACGTCGGGCTCTCTGCTGACTGCCAGCTCAGAGCCTGGAGCCTGCTTCAGATTCTGTGTCTCCCTCTCTCTCTGACCCTCCCCTGCTTATGCTGTCTCTCTCTCTCTCCTAGAAATAAAAACATTAAAAAAAAATAAAAAATAAAAAATAAAAATAAAAAAAAAATAATAATAATTCAGTTTAAAGTCCCTCTGTAACCAGCCTGAAAAACAGAGTAACACTGAATCAATAGGACAATTTAAAAATGATCTACCTTCTAACAATCCAATTGCAAAGTAAACTACTATAGCTGATGAATTCTACAGGGGTACTCAAGTCAACTGTCGGTGGGGTAAAGACTTGTACAGCTGCAGCTCAGGTGGGGAGCCAGAAGGGCCACAAGTGGAGCTGAAGAGACAAATGTCTCCTGCAGAGGGTGCACAGATTCTAAGGAAGAAGTCCAAGAACGACACAGGAAATGCAGGAGAGGGAGAAAGAATCAAGGTTAACAAAAGTGAGGCAGAGATGGTCCCCCTTTTTTTGGAAGGTGCAGGGAACAGGGGGTTAGGGAAGTACATCAATGAAAACTAATAAGATACTGACCTACGCTGACCTTATACCTAGTTGTCTTAACAACAAAGCACCAGTGTGACTAAACAATCCCAACATCTTGCCTCTATAGTAGCTTATGCAAGTCACAGATGGTTTTCAAATTCTGTGTTCCATATTTTTATCTTACTGATAAATTTAATGAAAGTCTATGTTTGCAACAACAAAATAATAACTTATATTGTTAATTTATTCTTTGGATTTCAAGTTTCAAAATTTCTTGAGGTAGTAATTTTTGTTTTGGTTAGAAATATGCTATTAATTATAAAAATTAAGTATAAAACATAAGTTTTGTAGTAAATTTGGTATCCTAAATGAAAATATTTACTAATTATAGCAGTGACTCAAATACACATTTATCTTTGATTACCGTACTGCAAAGTAATCTCCTTAAAAGTAAAAAAAATAAGGGCACCTGGGTGGCTCAGTCAGTTAAGCTCAGTTCACAGTTCATGAGTTCACAGTTCATGAGTTTCAGTCCTGATTCAAGAGAGCTCGAGTCCTGCATCAAGTAAGCTTAAGCCCTGCATTGAGAGAGCACTAGCCCCACTTCAGGTGAGGCTGTCTATCTCTCTCTCTGCCCTCACTCACTTGCACCCTCTCTCTTTAAAAAAAAAGTAAAAAATAAATCTATTCCCAAAAGATTGCCAATACTCCAAACGTTTCACAACTTCTCTTTAGAGAAGAAATATGTTATAAGCTATGGCAGGGAAGAATCAATCTCATTACTTTACAATCTCCAAAACACATGTATAGAATAATAACAACTACTCTCAAAGAGACCATGCATTCCTTGAAATCTCTTCTCCTTCAGCTCCAGTGTTGCCCCAAAGTGGTTCTTGCTCTCATTTCTGGTCCCTTGGCTTCGATTCTTCCTCTCACAACCTACTCTAGCCATTACCCAAGACCATCAAGTAATCACTCCTCTCTTTTTTCCAAGCCTCAACTATCAGATCCTGTAGAGACAGCCCCACCCTTACCAAGGACATCACCTCCAACAAGGACCTCAAAAAAAGAACAAAATAAACAAAACCCTACGTGTACAAAGTTAACTTTCGTTTCTTTTCTAAACAGTTCCTTTTCATAACTTTCCTGTTTCTATTAAAAACTACTATCCATTGGTTACTCACAGCTGAAACGTTTTTGACTCTGTCCTTTTCATTTCTCTTTATAGCCAGTCATGAGCCCAGACAAGTAGACAGCAAATTCCTTCACTCACCATCCCCACTTGTCTATCCTCACAATCTCCAGCCTCCATTACCTCCCATCTGGGATACTGCAAGTTTCCTAATCCCAGTATGCCCAATCCACTCTAACCCAGTACACATGCTACAGCCCAAGTAAGTGACTTCCTAAAGGGTACTGCTGATCATGGCCCATCACCTCCCAGAATACTTGGAGGCTCTATGGCACCTACCTAACTAGCCTGGTACTCAGTCTTTCATGCATTAACTGTAATCTATTTCTATAGCTTTATCACCAGCAATAACTCTTATATACATACACACACACATACTTATATTCTACATTACAATCAAAATAAATTAGACAGGAGTGCCTGGGTGGCTAAGTCGGTTAAGCATCCCACTCAATTTTGGCTCAGGTCATGATTTCACAATTGCGAGATGCAGCCCAGCATCAGACTTTGTGCAGACAGCACAGAGACTGTCTGGGGCTCTCTCCCCCTCTTTCAGCCGCTCCCCCACTCATGGGTGGGCTCATGTGCACTCTCTCTTTTTCTCTCTCTAAATAAACTTTGATTAATTAATTGTACAGAAGACCCCATAAATGCCAGATTAATTCTGTCAGCTGCAATACTTCAGAGGGATGCCTTGGAGCTAAGAGCACTCAAAAAAATATCCACTGAATGAATGAATGAATGAATAGAATGAGTTTACCCCTCCCTCTCACATTTCTAATCACATCCCACCTGTCTTCCAGAGTTCACTTCGAGAAGCTTTTTTCATAAAATAATCCCACCAGTAAGAAGTAATCACCTCTTCCTCTAAAATGTTGTGGCCCCTTATCTTCTAATCCACTCAACATCCTCTATCCAATAATACTTATTTCTTATCTCTACAATCACACTTTTCATTAAGGATAAGGTAACTGAGTAATATAATCAATAAAGGAATAAAAGGAAAAGAAAGGGAGAGAGAAAGGGAGGACCAACCTTCTCTGCTGATTCATGATTTTCTTAATTTACCTACAAAAATTTAAACTCTTTGAAGGCAAAGATTTCTATTTGGCTTTTATTTCCCCCACCTTTACGGTCATCCTTAGCATTTGTCATAATATCTAACACATGAATTGCCTATTACATAGTTAATGAATATCCATTTACTGTGTCAAATATTGTGAAAGCAATTCAGAAAAACAAATGTCTAAAATATTTTAGAAAGCCCATACAGTTTTACAAACTGATACATTTTAACACTTGTTTTGGATATATAATTTTTAGTCTGTATTTAATAAACTAATTATATGATATTTACTCCAAGGAGATATTAACTCTTAAGAGCCTAAAAATTCTAATCTTGTTAGAAATTAACATGGTACCTTACACAGAGTAAACACACAAAGGTTACTATAGGAATGAATGTATTGTAATGAATGAATGAATGAATAAATTAAGGCAAAAACTCTACTCCTAGCCAATAAATCGGTAAACATCAAACTTAAAAGTCAAAACAAAAAGGGAAGACCTAAATAGAATTTTTTTAAATAATTTCCATTCCAAAAACACTGGCAAGATGGACAGAACTAAATCAATTCCAAAGTTTCTCAGTTAAGCAGACAAGGGACAGACAAAACACAGTTGCATAGTTGCAGTATCAACATCTTGTGGGTGAAAGGTATGTACTGGGATTTAACACTTCTTGCTAAGCCTTTAAGTCAAGAATCCTCTTTTTCTATCAGCAACAATAAGGGCATTTTTTAATGGAGTGCAACAAAAGTAACAGAAAATATCTCATTTGTCATCAATTAAAAGAGGAAAAATGAGGACACCTGAATGGTCCAGTCAGCGGAGCACGTGACTCTTGGTCTCAGGATCATGAGTTCAAGCCCCATGCTGGGTGTAGACATTACTTATATAAATAAAACTTTAGGGGCACCTGCGTGTCTTAGTCAGTTAAGCATCTGACTTCAGCTCAGGTCATGGTCTCATGATTCATGAGTTCGAGCCCCACACTGAGCTCTCTACTGTCAGCTCAGCTCATTTTGGATCTTGTCTCCCTCTCTCTGCCCCCTCACTCATGTGCCCTCAATCTCTAAAAAATAAATAAATAGGGTGCCTAGATGGCATCAGACTCTTGGTTTTGGCTCAGGTCATGATCTCATGGTTCATGGGTTCAAGCCCCAAGTAAGGCTCTGCACTGACTTTGGTTCAAAGCAAAAAACTTTTAACATTGACAAGATTTTCAATGTCTGTAAATTAATAAATATGACAACCACAACATAAAGCAGGAAGGTTAAAGGGACCTAAATGGCGATATAGTTTCCACATTCCTCTTAAAGTTGTAAAATATTAATTTTAAGTAGACTCAAAGTTAGATATATATTATAATCTCTAGAGTAATCATTTTTAAAACTACAGAAATAATAGTCAAAAACTCAGTATTAAAATGAAATACTAAAATATGTTCAAACAATCTAAAATAAAGGAGAAACAGTGGAACAAAAATATGGAAAACATAAACCAAATAATAAAATTAGTACCCCTAAATCTAACCACATCAATAATCACATCAAATGCAAATGGTTTAACCATAACAATTAAAAGACAGATTGTTTGCATGGATTTAAAAAAAAAAAAACAATACCCAACTACACGCTATCTATAGGAAATCCACTTTAAATATAGAGCATAGGTAAATGAAAAGTAAAAACAGTAGGGGCACCTGGGTGGCTCAGTAGGTCAAGCTTCTGACTCCTGGTTTCGGCTCAGGTCATGATCTCACAGCTTGTGGGATTGAGCCCAGCACTGGGCTCTCCACTAATAGCATGGAGCCTGCTTGAGATTACCTCCTTCTCTCCCTCCCTCCGTCCTTTCTCTTTGCCTCTCCCCTGCTCATGTCCCCACCCTCAAATAAACTTTAGAAAAAAAAAGACACAGCTCTACCCAAAATCACCAAAAAGCAGAAATAACACAAATGTTCAAGGGTGAATGAATTAACCTGGGTACAACCATACAATGGATTACTTAATAAAAAAGAATTATTAATACACAGAATAACATGGATGAAGTCTCTAAGGCATTACCCTGAGTAAAAGAAGGCAATATCAAAAGGTTACATACTAAATGACTCCATTTACATGACACTACGGAAAAGACAAAACTCCAGCAATTAAGAATACACCAGACTGTTGGTTGACCCCAACTGGGGGTTAGTGGGACAGCATGAAGCTTTCAGGGATGACAGAACTGATGTAAAAACTGATTTTGGTAGTAAAGAAATTTATGCATATGTTAAAACTCACAGAACCGTACACCAAAAAAGTCAACTTTACTGAGTGTTAATTTAAAAGTAAAATAAAGATTAGGAGAATGATCTCTGTGAACCCTTCCAGACTATGATTTTATGAATGATAAGGAAGAGGAAAAGGAAGATGGGGAAAGGAAAGCAAATGCTAAACCCTACTGGCCTAAAAACCACTACTCATAAGAGTACTGCACAAAATAAACAAACCCAATCTTCAGAAATTCATTCCCAGAAGAGGCTAAGAAAACCAGACATTCAGATCCAAAATGTGGATATTAGAAAATGCCTGTGAATGGCTCTTCTTGTCTGTTTCTATATTTTATACTTCCAAGAAGCTGCCAACTTCTCCTGGCTAAGTGCCACTTTCCCTGCTTGGAGTTACTCAATTTACAAGCATTCCTTTATTTATACCTTACACTCTCAATGATGGGGTCTTTGGCAGTCACAATAAAGACCCTGCCAGAAAGATCAGTGCTCCTCACCCGGAACTAAGGTCCCTGCGGGACATAGCACACACACACGTGACTGACCTGAGGACCCTAGGCAGGAAGATCCTCCTCACGAGTCAGAAAGCGTCCCCACCACCAAAGCCCCCAAAGGAGACCAGGCTCTGGGAACTTCTCCCTCCTCTGAACAGCCAGACTGCCTGGGGTGCAGCCGGCCGTTTCAAGGGCTCCCCTGGTGTGGAGCGCGCGCTCCAAAGAAGGCTCTGCCCAGTGACCTTGGGTAAATCCCTTCCTCTTCCAGAGTGCAGCGGTAATCTGGGTATGTAGTCTAAGGGAGCTTCCCACAGCCCTGTCCGTGTCGGGGATTTTCTGGATCTCCCCTCACCGACAAGAGCCCAGCTCGCCTAGACCCCATCCCCGCCCACCCCCCTCATCCATCCCCCCCTCACGAGGAGGGGACTAACTACCGGCCCGAGGGCACGGCCTGAACGCACGAGGAAAGCAGAACCGCCAAATCCTGGTCTCTGGCCCCTCTGCCCGGAGCAGGCCGCCCGGCCGCATTCCTGCCGGCCCCTCCTTGCGCTCACCACCAACGGGGACCGGCTTCCACCGGGGGCAGTGGAGCGTGCACCGGGTCCCGGCGGGGTGGGGACCCGGGCGAAGCTGCGGGGTGCGGGGCGGGGAGAGCCCACCTTGAGCTGGGATTTGGAGACCTTGCCGCTGTGGTCCAGGTCCAATGCGGTGAAGGCATGCCAGATGGCCTTGAGCAGCTCGTCCTTCAAGCCTCCCATGGCGGCGGCGCGTCTACCCTGAGTGCCAGCCTGCCTCGCCGACCCTGGGTCGAGTCTGACGCCCCTCGACTACCGCGGCCTCCGCCGCCGCCCGCCCTGCGGTCACCTGACCGTAAAGGCCCCGCCCTCAGCAGGACCCGCCCTCTCGGGTCTCGCCGGCAACCGCACGCACTAGGGTGGGAGCAGCCGGGTGGACTGGGCTTCCCACACCTGCGGGTGGGCATACAGGCCTCTGCCGGCCTGGAAGCCCAGCACTACGTCGCATGCCTCTCGAGTTCCTCAGACCGCCTCAGGCCACCTTCGGGGCTCGCGTGCCCCTAAACAAGAGCCGCCTTCCGAGTTAAAATATGAGAATCGGGGTGAGCGGACTCCCCGCTTCAGTCCGCGCTGCTCAGTGGAAAAGGGAGCCCTGGACCTGTCCCGCGGTCGCGCCACTGTCTGAAGAGAATTAACAGCCGGAAAAGTCCCCCAACAGGGGCTCTCAGTTCCTAGCCAGAGAGGATGTGGAGGGGGAGGGGAGGCAGGGAACGGCTTCTGAGGGAAGTTTTAGATTCATTTTTCAAACCTTTCCTGATGCCACCATAGAGTGGGCTCTGGGGTCACAGATAGAAGGTATAAGGTTAGTTTAGAAGCTGCGCAGTAGACAACCTTTTCTTACTAACCCTCAGCTGTTGGTAGTTAGTTCACAACGTGGAAAGGGTTTGGCCCTGGTTATTCTGCTTTTCCTGGTGTTTCTGTGCTGGCACAATGGGCTATGAGAGAATCCCAGCAAATCACTCGACCCATTTTACTAGTCAGAATGGGTGGACCATTTAAAAGGACACATCCAAGCCTGTAAGAGCATCCTCCTCTTTGTAGATGTTCAATTAATAGCTGTTAACAATGATCACCTAAGCTCTGTGGGCTTCAAATTCTCCACATAAAAATGAGCTCTTGCACCAGATATTCTGGAGGGGTTCTTCTAGGGGTCACATCCTAGGATATTAAGGATTGCTGGGTGACTTCAATCTGATTAAGTCACCAGGCACAGTGCCTTGTCTCTCCAATCCAAGACTAAATCTGGACAATATGAAGACAACAAATGCCAAGAGTTTTCAAAAGGAGAGCATTCTCAGATCAAGTTTGGCTTTGTTTTCCTCTTTTATCTTCCTAAATGCCCATGTATGTACCTTATAAAAAGGAAAAGTTCATACAAAGAAGAGGGATTTGGGAAAAGCAGAAAAGGAAGAAATTGCTCAATGAGCTTGAGACCAAAGGAAACTTGGCGGGGCAGAGGAAAGGATCGCTTAGGTGAAGGGAAGGAGCAGAAGCAAAGGGTCTGCTGGTCCCTCACTGTGAAGGCTCCTGAGGCCCTACCCTACGTCATCACCATTTTACAGGACTTTTCTTGCTGTGCCAGTATCATTTCTATCATTTATCTTTCCTGATTTCAATCCAAACCTGTCAGTCAGCAAAAACACATGATTCAACCTTTAATTTCTGAATGCCAACTCAGCTTTCCCTGGGTAGTGACAAAAAAATAAACTCTCCAAATTCTCAGGGTTCAGCTTAACCACTAGATGGTTCTCTCAGTATCTGTTAGCACCAAATAAATATGCTTATTTGTGCCAGTATCATTTCTATCATTTATCTTTCCTGATTTCAATCCAAACCTGTCAGTCAGCAAAAACACATGATTCAACCTTTAATTTCTGAATGCCAACTCAGCTTTCCCTGGGTAGTGACAAAAAAATAAACTCTCCAAATTCTCAGGGTTCAGCTTAACCACTAGATGGTTCTCTCAGTATCTGTTAGCACCAAATAAATATGCTTATTTCTTAGTATATCACATGACTAGGACATTCTGAACTTCCACATTCCCACTTCTTCCACAATCCAAATTCTCATAATCCAAACAAATTTTAAAAGCAGAAAGATGTCATGAAAAGAACTGTGCTTTGGAAACTAACTGATTGTATTAATTATTTTGACTGTGGAACCAATTAACCCTAAATTTAGCTTACACAATAATAAACGCTGTCTCAAAAAATAAACAAATAAGCATTATCTCATTTTTTCAGTGACAGGGACGGGACACATAACTTGTCTTTTTAATTCATAGTTGTTCAGATGAAGAGGAGCTCCAATTAAGGACCCTCATACACCTGGACCTGACTTTGATGCGATCCTAGACTTCAAGCCAATTCTGTGAAACGGACATGACTTGTAGTGTCTGGAATGAGGTGAGGACTATGATGGATAATCTCCAAGATGGTAGCAATTAACTCTGTCCCTCTCTATGGATCCATACTGCTCTAAATATCAAAAGGCAAATCTAATTCCTCTCCCCTCAGATATGAGCTGGACTGAGTAGCCTGTTTGACCAACAGAATGTGGCAGAAGTAACAGCCTGGGACTTCTAAACTAGGTCATAAAAAGCCTTTCAACCTGGATTCAATCCTTCACCTGGATTTCTTGGAATTCTTACTCTTGGAATGCTCCCTCTTGGAACCTTGCTGCCACGCTGTGAGAAGCTAAGGTCACATGGAGAAGCCACAAAGAGAGAGAACAATGCTGGCCAGATCCCAGCTGTTTCAACCATACCAGCTTAGACATCAGATATATGAATGAAGGTGCCATCTTAGACATTCTAGTCTCAACAGACACTACATGGAAAAGAACCCAAACCTGAGACATATGACCCAAGCCATTTTTTGAGCCAATGCAGCTGAGGTCCCAGACATTGAGAAGCAAAGAAAAACCATTCCTTCTGTACCCTGCCCAAACTTCTGTCCACTGAATCATGAGCATAATGAAATGGTAGCTGTTTCATGCTACTAAGTTTTGAGTGGTTTGTTATGTAGCATTAGATAACTGGACAACAGTGAAAACATGATGTTCCTGAGATAATGTTTCCTTCCCCTGCCCACCAAGAATATTCTGGCTTGGCCTACTCATTCCTCCCCTCCTCTGCCTTCCAGGAGAGTCCTACCTTACTGGACTAGTTCTTGAGTTGTTTCTTGTCATGGAGAATTAAGAAGAAAGGAATCTAGAAAGACCACAATGCAGAAATTTGGGGTTTGGGAGGAGAGACAATTGAGAAGAAAGACAAAGCAGCCCTAATGTGTGAAGACAATGGATGAGAAAAGGGAGATTCTAACAGGTCTCATGGAAGACTACATAGCTCCATAGTGTTTGAAAGGTATAGAAAAAGGATTTGAAACCTGTTCAAATAGTTTTGACTTTGTTCTGTCATTTAGGACTAGCTTAGTTATGGCTAATACTCGTGGCTTTCTAAGTGTTACAAACAAATAGCATGCCTTTCCCTTGGACTGCTTTCCAGACCATTCTGTTTTTCTGCTAAGTCCTATAAAGGGAAGGTATGGGTTGATATGAGGGTGTACACAGGTGAATATGCTGCTCTGTCAGGAACAGGGAGAGCTACAAATGAGGAATGACAATGAGGCTGAATCCTGAAGGGTGAATTGTAGCTAACTGGGCAAAAGTGAGAGAAGAAACTTCCAGACAATTAACAGCCTAGGCAAAGCACAGTTTAGTCAAGAACCCCAAGTGAAAGCAAATGTGGAAAACAAAGGTGAGAGAAGAGATGTAAGAAGAAATTGGAGAGGTTGGTATCTGAGGCCAAATAAACCAGGAGCGCCAGACCTGTCAGTTAGATCTGTAGAGCTCTTATCTTCCCCAGGGGTCTGAAATACCCTTAAATCAGTGGCACAATCTGTCAGCAAGAAGCAGAAATGCTGAACGACTGTGCCTGAAGCTGCAGTTGTGGGAGTGGTGTCCAGCCTCTGGCCACTCAGCTGCTGATAGCGTCTTCATTACTGCCACTACCTCACAGCTTTCCTGGGGATGGAGGGAAGCTTCTAGTTCCATGGGAAATTTCATAAACCAGTCCTGGAATTTCAGTAGCACCTCAGGGAGTCAGGCCTGCCCCACAACCTCAGAGCCAGGTGAAATTGCAGTCCCCTCACCTGGGAAAAACAACAGCCCTCTTTGCCTCATGGGGGTGAGTTATTGTGAGGAACGAATAAGATACTATCTGTGAAAGCACACATAATCACTAAAACCTATCCGAATGGGAGGGACAATAATGACGAACAAGAAGGAAAAGAATAATAATAGAGTTCTGATGCCAAGAAGAACAAAAGCCTCTGAGGTTTTAGGGTTGGGTGGTTTGCTCAAGTTGCAAAAGCAGCAAAATTTGACCCTTTAACGATAACTATGTGACAGGGCTAATTGTGAATGCCTTCTCAGACAACCTTAGCTGGAGTTTAAGCCAAGCCCAGTATTCTATGCAATATCCTGATTTAATGATCTCCTACTGAGAACAAGGCCAGATCTACTGATTCACTGAATGCATGAAAATCAATGTCAATATTACCCACTGAAGATAGGGATGAGGTAGGCTTCTCAAAGGTGAAGACTGAGTCTTGAAAATTAGTTGGGGCACCTGGGTGGCTCAGTCAGTTAAGTATCTTTTTCTTGGTTTCAGCTCAGGTCATGATCTCATGGTTCATGGGATCAAGCCCCACACTGGGTTCTGCACTGACAGTGTGGAGCCTGTGTAGGATTCTCTCTTTTCTTCTCTCTCTGTCCCTCCCCTGCTCACATGCATGCATGCACGTTCTCTCTTTCTCAAAATAAATATTTTTTCAAATATAAAAAAAAGTAAGATAATCAGTAAAAGTTTACAAACAGCTGTAGAGGAGAAGGAAGGGCATTCTAGAAAGAGGTAGCTGAATGTGCAGAAGTAAGAAAGCACCCCCCCCAAAAAAAAAAGCATGCAGGAGATGAAGGGATGAGGCAGAATGAGGAATGCAGAATGGTATTTTGGCTTGGGGCACCTGGGTGGCTCAGTTGCTTAAGCATCCAACTCTTGATTTCTTTCAGCTTAGGTCATGATCTAACAGTTCATGAGATCAAGCCCCACGGGATTTTCCCTCTCTCTTTCTGCCCCTCCCCTGCTCTTGCACATATGCTCTCTCTCTCTCTCTCTCAAAATAAATAAATAAACTCTAAAATAATGGTATTTTGACTACATGATATTTTGATTTACAATAAGAAATATATATAGTTGACTCTTAAATGTAGTGATTAGGGGCACTGACCACCTCACAGCGGTAAGTCTGCATATAACTTTTGACTTCCTCAAAACTTAACTGCTGATAGCCTACTCTTGACTGGAAGTCTTACCAGTAACGTAAACTGTCAACCTACATTTTGTGTATGTATTATATACTGTTTTCTTACAGTAAAGTAAGCTGGGGAAAAGAAAATGTTATTAATAAAATCATAAGTACTTACTATGGACTTATGCAGTTCAAGCCTGTGCTGTTTAAGGGTCAACTGTATTTGGCCTTCATCCAATCCCTGGCACAGAACTCCTAAAACCCATGAATATCCTAAGTGATAAGAGTGATTAAATTGTCTTTTGTTGTCATTAATGAACAACTTTTGAAAAACACCTATGGATGAGAGCTGGTTTCCAGTGGAGCCAACCATATTATTAGAAGGTTTGGAACTTTCAGTCTCACTCCTTTGACTGAGGAGGGCAGAGGGCCTGGAAGTATAATCAATCATGTCTATGTAATGAAACCTCCATAACAGCCCAAAAAGACAAGGCTTGGAGAGCTTCGGGGTTGGTGAACCAAACACACCCATGTGCCAGGCCCCAAACTCCACAGAAACAGAAGCTTTTGTGTGCAGGACCTCACCATATGTATCTCTTCATCTGGCTATTCATTGTCATTCTTTAACATCTTTTGTAATATACTAGTAATGTAGTAGGTAAACTGGTTTCCTGAGTTCTGTGAGCCACTCTAACAAATCAATTTGACCCAAAGAGTAGGGATCTAGAAACCTCTGATTTCTAACTAGTCTGTCAGGAACAGATAGTAACCCATGCTTGGACTGGTGACTGGCACCTGATGTGTAAGACTGAGCCCCTAGCCTGTGGCATCTGATGGTACCTCTAGGTATACCATGTCAGAATTGATATCAGCAGGTGTTGGAGTATTGCTTGGTATAGGGAAAAAACCCATGCATTAGAACTGGTGTCAAAATCATAGGCTAAACCACCCTGGTCTTTGATGTCAGAAAGATGAAACAAGAGACAGGTTTTTTAGGTGACCCTGAATCCAAAAGCCAGGCAGAGCCTCCAAATGAGTAGTAAAATTTACTAGATTTCACTACTGGTAAAAAGACTAGACAGAGGGGAGAGGAATTTGGTAAAAAGCAGTGGTGCAGAAATCAGAGAGCAGCCAAACCAAACCTCCAAACCCAAGGATGGGAGGCAGAGCCTGAAGAAGTACTTGATTTGTACATGGTTCCAGTGCTCAAAGACAAAAGTGTGACTTGAAGACTTATGAGTAACGTCCAGCCCAGGAAGTGACCTACAATTAGATGAGTGGACCAGAACTGCTAGAGAAAGCAGAAGATGAGACAAGGATCTAGGGCCCAGGGAGCACCAAAATTTAAAGAGTGGTTTCAAGAGGAGTCAATGAAAGGGCCTAAAAAAATTCAGCCAGAGAGGTCCAAAGTTTCCCTCGTCTCCACTACTTCTCTCAGCTCCACTCTCCCTTCATTGTGCCCCTCATTCTTGAGCTAATTCTTGATCTTTCTCTTCCACCCTCTCCATCAAAACTCCTCTTCTTCTGAGTGTAGGAAAGCAATCCACATTTGGGTTCAAATGACCATTTCTTCTTTACCTTCAGCCAGTCCTAGAGTGTTAACCTCTAAGTGTAAATTAATCTCCAATGGGTACACTTTCAGCCTACTTGGGAATGATAAAGAAAACTTTGGCTGTGGCCATGCTGGCTATTTACTTCAGCTTGGGGTAGAGAAGCAGAGGAGAGAGTTGAAAGTAGCTCTGAAGCCCCTCTGAAGTCCTAATTTAGTGACATTCATGTGGTTCCCTCCTACTCATGCCCCATTCATAATGAGGAACATCCATGTTTTGAATCTACTGGAAACCTTTAACAACAGCCATGCATACCTAGAAATTCTGGGAACTCAGACAAGCCAAACACTGGTGACCTAGGTGTGGTTAAGTTTTAGATTGAATATCCTTCTTTCTTCACTCCCTTTATGGACTTTCAGCAAGAACAGAACAACTTAGGCTCTCAGATGCCACACAGGAAACTGATGGAGAGAGTAGTAGAGAAGAGGAAATCTCTCTCCGTCCATCTTCTTCCTCTGGGAGTGCCATCAAGCATCTTTTCTTCTGATATATCCATTATGAAAAACAGTTGGGAGTTTCTTCAAAAAATTAAAATTAGAGTGATCTTATGATCCAGAAATCTCACTCTTGGTATATATCCAAAGAAAATGAAATCAGTATCTTGGGAGAGATATCTGCATATCCATGTTCACTACAGCATTGTTGACAGCAGCCACGATACAGAAACAACCTAAAAGTCCATTGACAGGTGAATGGATAAAGGAAATGTGATATATATATATGTGTATATATAATGTATTATTCAGACTTTGCAAAGAAGGAAATCTTGACATTTGTGATGATATGTGTGAACCCAGAAGATATTTTATGAAGTGAAAGAAGCCAGACACAGAAAGATAAATACTGCATGATTTCACTTATATGTGAATCTACTATGGTCAAATTCATTAAAGCAGAGAGTAGAGTGGTAGTTACCAGGGGTTAGGGCGAGGGGAAAATAGGGAGATGCTGGTCAAGAGGTATAGAGTTTTACAAGATGAACAAGCTCTGGAGATCAAATATATAGCAATGTGACTAGAGTTTTCAACACTGTATTATACACTTGAAATTTGATGAAAGAGTAGATCTTAAGTGTTCTCAGCACCAAAAGAAAAAAAAAGTGGCAAGATAAGATGATGTATATGTTAATTAGCTTTGACTGTGGCGATTATTTTTAAGCATATTTTTATTTATTTAAGTAATCTCTACCTCCAATGTGGGGCTTGAACCCATGACCCTAAGATCAAGAGCTGCATGTTCTTCTGATTCAGCCAGCTTGGCACCCCTGGAAAATGTTTTTTAATGCATTTGTATATCTAAACATCAAATCATACACCTTAAATATATACAGTTTTTATTTGACAATTACGCCTCAATACAGATAGGGAGAAAACCAGCAATAAAAAAAAAAAAAAAACAATAAGAAAACAAGTAAACAAATCACATATTTTCTTCCATTCTTCACTCCTTTTCTTTCTTCCTCCATGCCTGCTTTCCTTTCCTTCTTTCTTCCTTCCTTCCACAAATAAGCATTGAGCGTCCTCTGTATCAGGTACCAGGCACTAGGAATCCAACAGTGAGCATTCAGGCAGCCTTTCCCCTCATAGATTCACAGGTGGGAAGAAGCTCTGTCCCTTTGGCTGGTGACTTGAAGGGCCTTATGAGGGTGCCACTTTGTTACTTTCCAGAACTACTCCATAGGCCCTCCTGCTCCTTCCCATATTTCCAATCTTTCCCCATCTCTCCATCATCTAACTTTGAAAATATTAGTAAAGTCATCCAAAGGTTTTACCTCCCAGGAAGCAAAGGATTGAGTTGCAGAGTCAACATTCTTTCTCTATGACATTTGATTAATACACTATCTTGTAACACATTATCAGACACCTTTTTTCTTTTTTCTTTTCTTTTTTTTTTTTTTTTTTTTTTTTTTTGAGAAAGAGGGAGGGGCAGAGAGAAAGAATCCCACGCAGGCTCCATACACACAACCATGAGATCATGACCTTAGCTGAAATCAAGAGTCAGACGCTTAACCAACTGAGCCACCCAGGGAACCAAAGACTCTTTTTTTTTAACCTGGTAATTCTATGACCACGAAGTTAATCATTTTTTTCCTGTTCATAGTACAATCTCTGATTTTTTCATAAATTTTGGCTTACTCACAGTCTGCTGTGTACACTCCTCCCTTGTTACATAGAAATACATATTTATACTTTATATGCAAAATATACATAACAGAAGAACCAAAACAGCCAAAAATATTAACATCTACTTTAAAATTAATAAAAATTTGGATGCATTTTATTATATGTATCCTTTTGCATTATAGTTACTATTTAGATATTTCTTTTAAACTTTTCACTTTCACTCACAGACTTTTACAAATGTATCATTAACTGTAATTACTCTTTTTGATGCTCAAAAGAATCATGACGAGGCCAGTGGGAACCCTCTTATGTTGGCTTTATTGCCCAATCAGCATGATTTCAAAAATTTTGGAAGCACTTTTTCTTGGATGTTACAAGCCCTTCTTGATTTTTCCCTGCTCCAAGACATGGAATTGGTAATGCTTCAAAATGCCTTGGTTTCTTCTTAGGAGCAGAACAGAATCCAAAATCTGGATGTTGGGTGTGTAAATCAATTTGGTAGTGAGTTGTTTCCAGGTAAGAGACCCAAAGATTTTTCTTTTTAAGTCCACCAGTTTGTATTACAACTTTCCATTTGGGGGGCACCTGGGTGGCTCAGTCAGTTAAGCATCTGACTTCGGCTCAGGTCCTGATCTCCTGGTTTATGAGTTCAAGCCACACATTGGGCTCTCTGCTGTCAGTGCAGAGCATGCTTCAGAAACTCTGTCCCCCTCTGTCTCTGCCCCTGCCCCACTCTCTCTCTGTCTCTCTCTCTGTGTCTCTCTCAAAAATAAAACATTTAAAAGATCAAATGAAATAAAATAAAATAAAATAAAACAAAATAAAATAAAATAAAGTGACACTTTCCATTTTTATCCAACTGGAAATTACTTTTTTTCTAACATAAAAATATACTTCCTTCACTTACCATATACTTCCTTTTTTAACCTCTAACCAAATCTATAATTATAACCTCTTCTTCTTTATAATTTTTATTTGAATTACCAATCACCATTCAGAAGTCTCCTGATTGATACAAATTTGTTTGCATTCTTTTTTTGGTCCAGAATAAATTTAGTAAGAAAGATTTTCCAATTAACTGTTATTATCTATACCCTTGTTATTTATAAATGACCTATGTTCTTCTTCAATTCTAATCCTTTTGGGGAGCACCTGGATGGCTCAGTCAGTTGAGCATCTGACTTTTGAGTTCAGTTAAGGTCATAATTCTAGGGGTGTGGGATTAAGCCCTGCATCAGATTCTGTGCTAAGCATTGAGCTTGCTTAAGATTCTCTGTCTCTCCCTCTGTCCCTCTCCCCAATTTGTGCTCCCTCTCTCTCTTTCGTTTATTTATAAAATATATAAATGAATAGATTAGTATTGCAATCAAGTAAAACTTGATAACAAAGAAACTGATACAAATTTTATGATTTGTTATTGTGGTAATAAGATAATCCAGCATGTATGGAAAAGTTTATACAAATAATGATAATTGCACATGAAGATGGTATGTTAAGGGTCAGATGGTAGCAGAGATAGAGAAAAATTAGAAATACAGGAAGTAGCAAGAAGCCCTCTGAGGTCCCACTGAACAGTTCTGAAATGGTAACTCAGCAACACCAACATAGTGCTCTTCAAGTCATCAGCAGAAGGGCCAGGGCCTCCTCCCAAGTAGAAGTCCAGGAGGGAAGGGCCTCCTGGACTGCATGCTCATTGTTAGATCCCTTGTGCCTGGCACAATATCTGATACAGAGAAAATGTTCAACACATATTTGTGAAAGGATGAAAAGAAGGAAGGCATGGAGAGGGATGCCTGGGTAGCTCAGTCGGGTAAGTCCCTGACTTTGGCTCTGGTCATGATCTCATGGCTTGTGAGTTTGAGCCCAGTGTCAGGCTCTGTGCTAACAGCTCAGGGCCTGGAGCCTGCCTCAGATTCTGTGCCTCCCTGTCCCTCTGGTCCTCCTCCACTCGTTCTCTGCCTCTCTGTCTCAAAAATACACATTAAAAATAATAAAGAAAGAAAGAAAGAAAGAAAGAAAGAAAGAAAGGCATGGAAAAAGGAAGGGAGTAAGTGATTAATATATATGGTATACTTATATTTCCAGTTATTCCAAACAACTAGATCAATACATAACAAAAGGGAATACAATGAATTATATAATACTAAATAAAACTTTAAAAATACATAATTTGAAAAAAAATAAAAATTAAAATTAAAAATAAAAATATTTAATTTCAGGAAATCCCCTATGAAAGATGTGGGCATGACAAGTAACACTGATAGAACAAATAAAGGTTTTTATTTTTAATTTTTAATTTAATTTTGTTTTAGGGAGAGAGGGAGACCGAATGGGGAAGAGGGGCAGAGGGAAGGGGGGAAGAGAGAGAGAGAATCTTAAGCAGGCTTTGCACTTAGCATGGAGCTCAACTCTAGGCTCCATCTCACCACCGTGAGATCATGACCTCAGTCAAAATCAAGAGTCAGACACTTAACTGACTGAGCCACCCAGGCTCCCCAAAGGTTAATGATTTAAAGGAGGCAAGCTTCTACATAGTGTTCCATTTGTATGGAATGTCCAGAATAGGCAAAGTCCTACAGACAGAAAGTTGATTAGTGGTTGCATAGGGCTTGGAAGAGGGGGAAATGGAGAATGGCTCCTAATGGATTTCTTAGTGGAGCGATGAAAATGTTCTAACATTGATTGTAGTAATAGTGGCACAACTCCGAAGATATTGAAAACCATTGAATTGTATACTTTAAATGGTGAATTATATGATATATGAATTTTATCTCAATAAAGCTGTTATGAAGGTGGAACCAACCTGATGTCTGCCAGTTCAGATTTAGAAGGTGCCACTAGCCGCCTGCTCTAGCCAAGAATCAACTATAAATAACTCCAACCTATCAAAATAACCTATAACCTTGGCCAGTATGAGGTGGTATTAATTTGGGATCTAGTGGTATTATTTTAATTTAGGATCTAGTAAAATTACTGTAACCCTAGAAAAGCATAAAAATAAATACTACTTATAAATATACAGATAATGAAAAAATAAATCTATGGTTTTAATACTTTCACATTCAATTTTTTTTAATATTTATTTATTTTTGAGACCGAGCACGAGCACGAGAGGGGCAGAGAGAGAGGGAGACACAGGATCTGAAACAGGCTCTGAGCTGTCAGCACAGAGCCTGATGCAGGCCCGAACCCATGAACTGTGAGATCATGACCTGAGCCGAAGTTGGACGCCCAACCGACTGAGCCACCCAGGTGCCCCTTTCACATTCAATTTAAAATTAGTTCCAGCCTTTGTGATTATTTGACTTTTGGGTTTCTGTCTGCCCTTTGGTGTGTTAGGATGTTAGAAATGTTCAGAGAATTGATCATACTGGGTTTATAAACATAATTTGAATTGTTTAAGGGAATTTAGTTAAGTCTATGCAGTGACGATGAAGATGGACTCCCTAACACTCATTCACTCTTGGATAATTAGTAAAACCCAACTGGCAATCCCATTCTCCTTGCCAGTGATTGGTCTAGGAATAGGCATGTGGCACAGATCTGACCAATGAGTTGTAAGCAAAGTCCACCGTGGGGTTTCTGAGAGAGGTTTTCACAGTCTTGCTCCCCCCCACACCTCCCTAAGAGGTAATAAAAGAATCCCACTTCCTCCTCTGAATTGTTATGTCTGGATATGATAATGTCATTGCAGCAGCCACATTGTGACAAGGCTGAGGATGCTGCCCATACATGGAGAAGGGCAAAACCCAAGAGAGTCACAACAAAATGGAGTCAGAGCTCCACTGTACCGCATCCACAGCCCACCTCACCTCAGAGATTCACGTTATGTGAGATAATACATTTCCTTGTTATCTAAGCCACTTTGAGTTAGGGTTTTCTGTTATTGTCACCCCAAATAAATATAAGTTGTGAGCCAGCAATAGTGCTAGTAGGAATTTATCCGAAGGATACAGGAGTGCTGATACATAGGGGCACATGTACCCCAATGTTCACAGCAGCACTTTTAACAATAGCCAAATTATGGAAAGGGCCCAAATGTCCACCAACTGATGAATGGATAAACATGTGGTTTGCATATACAATGAAATACTACTTGGCAATGAGAAAGAATGAAATTCTGCCATTTGCAACAATATGGATGGAACTGGAGGGTATTATGCTGAGTGAAATAAATCGGTCGGAGAAAGACTGATATCATATGTTTTCACTCATATGTAGAACTTGAGAAACTTAACAGAGGACCATGGTGGGGAAGGAAGGGGATATATAGTTTCAAACAGAGAGAGAGGCAACCCATAAAAGACTCTTGAATGCGGAGGACAAACTGAGGGTTGATGGGGGGGATGGGCATTGAGGAGGGCACTTGTTGGGATGAGCACTGGATGTTGTATGTAAGCAGTGAATCACGGGAATCTACCCCCAAAACCAAAAGCACACTGTGTACACTGTCGAGCTAAATTTTAAAAAACAAAAAAAGATCAATGACTTAAGTAAAACACCTGAAAGCATAGAACTCCTAGAAGTAAACAAGAAAATTCCTTGACAAAAAAAAAAAATTAATTAAATATAAGTAATCGGGATTTAAATGTAAAAATGTAATGTAATACATTTTTATTTTCTAAGTTTTATGAGGCTTGTAAATTTGATAAATTAAGCATCAGTTATCTCGATACTGGAAGTCGCAGACTGTTTCTCTGAACACACAGAAGCCCTTGGCCTTTAAAGAACCTAGAAATACTACCAAGAGACAAATTTCAAAGATGGATTCATCCCTTGGGGGTACCTGGGTGGCTCAGTTGGTTAAGCATCTGACTCTTGATTTCGGCTCAAGTCATGGTCTCCCAGTCGGTATCGAGCTCCCTGTGGAGCTACATGCTGAGCACGGAGCCTGCTTAGGATTCTCTCTTTCCTTCTCCCTCTGCCCCTCCCCTGCTTGTGCTTTCTCTCTCTCTCTCTCTCAAAATAAGTAAAATAAACATTTTAGAAAATTTTTTTTAAAGAGAGGAATTCCTCCTCTCGATCCTCATATGAACATCTGCTGATCACATGACACATGTATTCAGCTGTAGAATTAAATATAAACTCAGAGAAGACATATCAGCAGGAGTCACAAATACTGACTTCTGGTATCGTTTCTGGTGGAGGAAGACAAGTTATAGGGAACCCAAAGGGACAAAACACTAGTAGTCATGCTCTCCATCAATGACCGAAGAGGATTTCACAGGCCAAGAGTCCCCAACACAAATGACTTTAGGGTTCAGGCAATTTCTGCAACTGAATTGAGTGGAAGTGAGGCAGAAGGAAATGGTGGTCCCATCTACAGGGAGTGCCTCCCCACTCAGACTGATGATGTCACTATGAGGAAAAGCTACGGCTTCAGTGTTGCCAGATCTTCCCCTTTCCAACAAAAGCCAGAAATCTGGATCATGTGAATTTTTAGATCAGGGCAACCAATTCAACTTCAAAAACAAAAACAATACATTGTGTGGCCAAACAGAACACAACTATAGGCTGTCCACAGGCTGCCAGTTTGCAACCTCACCCCATACGTTTACAGCATGTCCATAGAGTAGATAAGCGCAAAAGCTGAGACATCTGCCCTGTGCTGCCTGGTAGAGCAAACATTTCCCTCCCACGGGTGCTTCTTAGACATTTACATTCAGGCCCACACGTCTAGAAAGATGTGATTCCTACCAACAGCCCAGCAATAAGGATTAGCTGCAAAATGCACCTACGGAGTGATCTGTTTACATTGAGGCTGTTTAAATGTCCTCTGCTTGAACGTTGAAGACCAACAGGACACACAATTTGCATTTCAATCCTTGCGAGAGCCAAGTTACATAACAGCGATTAGCCACCAATGTGATTAGTCCTGCTGAACTCCTTTGCTGTGTTCCTAGGCTTTCTAAACTAGGGGCAACCATTCACTGGCAAATGAAAAACAGAGAGAGAGAAAGGCTGAAACTGCTGGTCTCAGTGAGACACTAGTCTCAAGAGAGCTGGAGTCTCATAACAGGGCCCTGGAGCTTCCCAGCATACCTCAGCACAGTCCGTGGTCTGCGGGGGTCACACAACAAATATTCTCTGGTTTCTTGAAGATAAGAGTAAACCAAGGCCTGGGAATGCCTCTGACTCATAGAAAAGTCTGCTCATTTTCATGGGTCTATTTGGGTATTATTTTAAAATATGTGTGATATGACACATTATAGCAGGAGGAACTAAGGTTAGATATTAAGAACAATTTCCTGACTAACAGGTTGTGAAACATAAGAGCAGGTTACGAATGAGGAAGTGAAGGCTCCATCTATGCTGGACATTTCCGTTAGGGTAAACGCCTGATTCTGTTGGTCAGATGCTATCACTAAGTCGGTAGTGTTTGTGTGATCTGTCTCTTCTAACATGCTCTTCACTCTTTTTTTTTTGTAAAGATTTTTAAAGTATCTCTATACCCAACTTGGGGCTTGAATTCACAACCCTGAGATCAGGACTTACATGCTCCACCGACTGATCTAGCCAGGTACCCCTTGCTCTTCACTCTTTATTTTTTAATGTTTATTTACTTTCACCCATGCAAGAGAGAGACAGAGAGACCAAGAGACAGAGTGCCAGTGGAGGAAGGGCAGAGAAAGAGGGAGACACAGAATCCAAAGCAGGCTCCAGGCTCTGAGCTGTCAGCAGAGAGCCCGATGCGGGGCTCAAACCCATGAACTGTGAGATCATGACCCGAGCCAAAGTCAGATGCTTAAACGACTGAGCCACCCAGGCGCCCCCCTGCTCTTCATTCTTAATAAGAGTTGCCATTTATAAAGGGTTAACATGGTCACCTTTTAAGTCCTTTATCTTACAAAGTACTCATAGAAATCCAGTAAGATAAGTTATCCCCATTTTGCAGATGAGGAAGCTGAACCTTGAGAGATGAAATAACTTGTTGAAGTTCATCCAGTCAGGGCTAGGATTAGAACCTAACTCTGAGGTGTGGTTTCCAAGTCCAGGCCCTTTTTATAAGACCATGTTGCTTCAGATCCTTTGGCAGAGCACCTATGACAACCTGGGGGGAAAAGAGACCAAAGGGCAGGTTCAGACAAAGAAAACATTATCCAAAACAGTTCTGAGAGCACTACTGAGGTCCAAAGAGGAAGCCGGTGTCAGGAAGAAAGATAAGATGCCAACCAGGGAGGAGATAGAGACTCGAAGGGGAGGCAAGGTCAGAACCTAGAAGTCAAGGGATATCCTTCTAGAAATGAATTTGCACTGACTTGGACGGTCCAGGAAGTGAATTACTGAACAGAGAGTTCCTTTTAAGCAACACTCCGCTTGTGCTGACAAGCCTGCCAAGCGCCAGGCTGGGTGCTGCTGACCTGCCCAGCTCAGATTTTCCTTTGGTGACTCCTGACTTGCTAACAATGCCTTTGGACAATTCCCGTTCCCACTGTCCCACCCACCAGCAATTGTCTTTCATGTACAGGAGCTGAAACACTGTTTCCAACAATGACTCTGCAAGGTAGTCAAGTGTTTACGTTCACGTTCACGTTCAGGATACCTGTAACGGTGAAACTTTCCTTTCCTAAAATATTGTCCCTTTGGTTTCTGCCCTCATAGGGCCCGGGTTCCTGGAATAGCATCATTGCTACAAAATAGGAGAAGGCAGGCTGAAAATTAGTGAGTCCCTACAGCCCCAATACATTATACGTTAAGCCACACTGCCTTTCCTACTTAACACTTGTGGCCGAAAAGTGTTTCTCTATTGTAAATCAGCCAAAGAGCAGCTCCAAGACAACTCTGGAGGAGGTATGTTATTTCAAGAGATAATCTGGGTCCCTTTTTTGTTTTACTGAAGTATCATCAACATGCAGCGTCACATTAGTTTCAGATGTACAACGTAGCGATTTGACAATTCTGTATATTACTCACTGCTCACCACCAGCTGTGACTACCATGTGTCACCACACAACGTTATGACAATCTTCTTGACTCTGTTTCTCATGCTGTACTTTTCATCTCCATGACATACTTATTTTATAACTGGAAGTCTGCACGTCATAAGAGCTTGTTTTCCCAAACTCCACTTGACCTTGGCAGCTCCAGACCCTGTGCCCAGTAGGAGATCTAAGGAAATGAGCACAACCCCAGAGACACAGAACAGACTCACCCGGCTGCACTTCCAAAGACTCCACTAGAACTCGTAGCCACTTCCTTTCATTCAACTCAAAACTTCCTGAAAGCTCAGGCCTCCAGGATCAGGAGGCAGGCTCAAACCTGCCCTGCTGGTCGGTGCCTTTGGGAAGTTTCTTCATTCAGTCTGTGCTTTCCTGAAGCACATTGCTCTGTAATAAGGGCAGGGAGAGAAAACTAAAGCAGAAGTTAAACAAGCAAATAAATAAATAACTTTTTTTTTTCTCACTGGTCTTAGCTAGGCCAGGTCAAAAATCAATGCAAGGACACATCTGTCGGAAATTATTTCTCTCACCCCACTCTCCACTCACTATGAAGAAAGCCAGAGCTGACTCATCTATGACTCCAGTGGAAGGCGAAAGGTCTCCAAAGCCTTCTGAGAGTTTGACCTATGGATTAACAGAATTTGGGGGAATGCTTTGGATTTTAGGTTCATTCCGTTATCCCACCATCATTTATTGAATAGCACCTATTTTCTAGGTGCTGAGTTAGGAGCGGTGAGTGCCCCAGAGATGACCAGAGCACAAACCCTGCTCTCTAGCTGCTTAGAGTGTAGAGAGGAGACAAAGTACAAATCAGATGAGTGTAAATAGAAGGGAAAAAACGTAAGTGCCACAAGAGAGCGAGAACCACATAATAGTCATTATTTATATTTGAATGGGACTTTCTGAAGTCAGTTTCCCTCTATCAGTTCATTTGTTCCTCAGCACACCTGTGGAGGATCTGCAGTGATTCTTGTTCAGCATCTTCTCACTGTCCTGATAAATGTAACTCAACTTCTCACTGGAGAATCCATCTACCCACTGTCAGCCCATGTGCTGCTGCCAGGACTACCCCCAACGTCTGAGGTAGGACTGTCTCCTGGGTCACAGCCAATCCAAGCATCCAATTCTTCTGGTTGTAGCAACCACCTCAGAGATGGGACTATGATCTAATGAAAGCAATGAGAATTTAGCTGAAACTTCTGCAAAAGAAGTTCTCAGGCTTGTCTGCTACAGTTGAAGCAGAAACACTCCGGGTTTTGGTACTGCTGCCAACCATCTTTCCACTCTTTGAACTTGAGCCTGAAGGCGGCAGTAAAAGGCAGAGCTGAGAGAACAATGTAAAGGTCCTGATGATATCATTTGAGCTTTGAATTCACCCATGCCTGAAGCCATCTCTGCCCCTAGACCTCTGTAAACCAATACGGGCGCTTTTGTTAGTTTGGGTTTTCTGTCACTCCAAACAAAGAGTCATAAAAACAGGCTCTAATTCTGTGAGATAAATATTTCCATCTCAGTGTTATAAATGAAAAGCTGAAGGTCACATAGGTTAAAAAAAGGGGGGTGGGGAGGGACAGCTAAGAAGTAGCAGAGCCCAGGGGCGCCTGGGTGGCTTAGTCGATTAAGCATCCGACTTTCGCTTGGGTCATGATCTTGTGGTTCGTGGGTTCGAGCCCCTCGTCGGGCTCTATGCTGACTGCCAGCTCAGAGCCTGGAGGCTATTTCAGAGTCTGTGTCTCCCTCTCTCTCTGACCCTCCCCTGCTCACGCTGTCTCTCTCACTCTCCTAGAAATAAATAAAAATATTAAAAAAAAAAAAGAAGTAGCAGAGCCCAGACCTAATCCCACAAGTCCTGATATCAATTTGCAGGACTTTGAAAGGCAGGTTGGGAGAGGCTGGGTGGCTCAGTCAGTTAAGCTGCTGACTTTGCCTCAGGTCATGATCTCATGATTTTTCTTTCTTTTCTTTTTTTTTTTTTTTTACAAATAGTTTATTGTCAAATTAGTTTCCACATAACACCCAATGCTCATCCCCACAAGTGTCCTCCTCCATGCCCATCCCTCCTCCCCCCCACATCCATCAGTCCTCAGTTTTTGTCAGCATTCAAGAGTCTCTCATGGTTTGCCTCTCTCCCTTTCCCCCACCATTTCCGCCCTTCTTCTCCCCCTTGGTCCTCTGTTAAGTTCCTCCTAATCCTCCTATACGTGCACACATATGATATTTGTCCTTCTCTGCCTGACTTATTTCGCTCAGCATAACACCCTCAAGGTCCATCCATGTTGCTACACATGGCCAGATTTCATTGTTTCTCATTGCCATGTAGTATTCCATGGTATAGATAAACCACATCTTCTTGATCCATTCATCTGTTGATGGACACTTAGGCTCTTTCCATGTTTTAGCTATTGTGGAGAGTGCTGCTATGAACATTGGGGTACATGTGCTCCTATACATCAGCATTTCTGTATCCCTTGGGTAAATTCCTAGCAGTGCTATTGCTGGGTCATAGGGGAGTTCTATTGTTAGCTTCCTGAGGAACCTCCACACTGTTTTCCAGAGGGGCTGTACCAGTTTACATTCCCACCAACAGTGTAGGAGGGTGCCCGTTTCTCCACATCCTCGCCAGCATCTAGAGTTCTCTGACTGGCTCATTTTAGCCACTCTGACTGGCGTGAGGTGGTATCTCAGTGTGGTTTTGATTTGTATTTCCCTGATGAGGAGTGATGCTGAGCATCGTTTCATGTGTCTGTTGGCCATCTGGATGTCCTCTTTGGAGAAGTGTCTGTTCATATCTTCTGCCCATTTCTTCACTGGGTTGTTTGTTTTTCGGGCGTGTAGTTTGGTGAGTTCCTTGTAGATTCTGGATATCAACCCTTTATCTGATATGTCATTTGCAACTATCTTTTCCCATTCCGTTGGTTGCCTATTAATTTTCTGGGTTGTTTCCTTTGCTGTGCAGAAGCTCATCATCTCATGATTTTTCAAGAGTTGTAGCCCCTTGTCATACTCTGCTGGCTGTGTGGAGCCTGCTTCAGATCCTCTGTCCCCTACCCTTTCTGCCCCTAACCCACTTGTGCTCTCTTTCTCAAAAATAAATAAAACATGAAAGAAAGAAAAAAGAAAGAAAGGGAGGAAGAAATGAAGGAAGGAAGGAAGAAAGAAAGGAAGGAAGGATGAAAGGAAGAAAGGAAGGAAGAAAGGAAGAAGGGTTGGATTTCACCAGAGTTGATGGCAAAAGTATTATGGGTAAAGGGAGACTTACATGCAAGATTGTGGATATGAGAAACTCGGGTAGCTGGACAATAGCAAGTACTTCAATTTCTCAAATGCATTGGGTATGTAAGAAAAGATACCAGAAAATATATTTGTGAACAGAATGGTTGGGGAACTTATAATTTATTCTGAAGCTCAGTAATTTCCAAATGACCCCACTATATTTTTTTTAAATTTAAAATGTTTTTATTTATTTATTTAGTTTGTTTTTATTTATTTTTGAAAGAGAGACAGAGGGCAAGGGGAGAGGCAGAGAGAGGGAGACACAGAATCCAAAGCAGGTTCCAGGCTCTGAGCTGTCAGCACAGAACCTGAAACAGGGCTGGAACTCACAGATGGCAAGATCATGACCTGAGCTGAAGTTGGACACTTAACTGACCGAGCCACCCAGGAGCCCTAAATGTTTTTATTTTCGAGAGACAGAGACAGAGACACAGCATGAGGGGGGAAGGGACAGAGAGAGAGGGAAACACAGAATCTGAAACAGGCTCCAGGCTCTGAGCTGTCAGCAGAGAGCCTGACGTGGAGCTCAAACTCATAAACCTCGAGACCATGACCTAAGCTCAAGTTGTACACTGAACTGACTTAGGCACCCAGGTGCCCCTCAAAACTCCACTGTATTAAAGATTGCTTCAAGTGACTAGAACTCAATTTTGGCTAGTTTAGTTGTACAAGATCTTGAGGATGAGGTTTACTGGCCCAGGAAAGAAGACTCAAAAAATCCCAGTGAGGAGAAAGCATCAAACTCTTTGCTTTGAGTTCAAAAATGATATCTTGAAAGCAGGACAAGATCTCTCTGAGACTGAAAGCAAGAAAGGGAAATTCTCAGGAAGCAAAAATCAGAGTCACAGCTAGCATGGTGAGCAGAATCTGAAGCTGGAAAAGAATAGGCCTTAGATATTAAGGATGAGATTTTACCATGGATGTGGCAACAGACGATAAGGCTTTGTGCCTAACAAGTCCTGGACTTGTAACAAAGGTCCTACCTGCTCCCCGTAAGAGGATAGAAAAACCCTGTTTACCAGCCAGGGGAAGGAGCAAGAAAGCTTGCCATTGGCCTGGATCACAGGGAGAAAAACAATTTTCTGTGATAAATTGAACCCCCAGGGCTGTTTTTGCACCAGCATGGAACCTGAACTCACAGGTACATCAGGTTCTGTGCGTTATCCATCAGGTGCAGGTCACAAGATGTTGTGCAATACACAAACAAAGTCATACCTAGATAGTATAATAAAGCTGGAGAACATCAATAATAAAACTGAAGAACATAAGAAACAAAAATCTATAATCTATGAAAAAAGACAAGAGTACCTACAAAAGACTAACAAACTGAATGCAGCAAGCTACTTAATCAGCAACAGTTATTGCCAGAAGACAAAAAGAGATTTTTTTTACATTTATTTATTTTTGAGAGACAGAGAGAGGCAGAGCACAAGGAGGGGAGGAGCAGAGAGAGAATGAGACACAGAATCCAAAGCAGGCTCCAGGTTCTGAGCTAACTGTCAGCACAGAGCCCGATGCGGGGCTCAAACCCACGAACCGTGAGATCATGACCTGAGCTGAAGTTGGACGCTTAACTGACTGAGCCACCCAGGCACCCCCAAAAAGAGATCTTAAAACTTCTCATCTATCAAGCTGCAAAGACAACAAGAAAAAGAATCAGTAGAGTGCCAGGTAATCAAGCAGAGTGATGTTTTAAGAACAAGTCAGTAATGCAGCACTATTTACCATAACCAAGACATAGAAACAACGTAAGTGTCCATCAGTGAATAAATAGATAAAGAAAATGTGATTCACAGACACACACATATACATACGGTGAAATATTATTCAGCCATATAAAAGGAAATCCTGCCATTTGTGACAACGTGGATGGATCTTAAGGACATTATGCTAAGTGAAATAAGGCAGAGAAAGACAAATACTGTGTGGTCTCACTTATATGTGGAGTTTAAAAAAAATAGTAACTCAAACTCATAGATACAGAGAACATATTAGTGGCTACCACAGATGAGTGATGGAGGAGAGGGCATAGTGGGTTAAGGCAGTCAAAAGGTACAAACTTCCAGTTATAAGATAAATAACCCAAGGCAATGTAACATACAGCATGGTGATGAGTTAACAATACTGCATCATAAATTTGAAAGTTGTTAAGATGATAGATTTTAAAAGTTCTCATTACAAGGAAAATATTGTAAATATATGTGGAAATGGATGCTAACTAAACCTATGGTGGTAATCATTTGCAATATATACATATATCAAATCATTATGTTGTACACCTAAAACTTATACGATGTTATACATCAGTTATATCACAAAAATAAGCATGACTTATGTCAAAACCTGCCGAATAGTCAAGAACATTAGGAGAGAGAAATGTCCATTGGAGTTGGCAATGTAGAGATGATGGGTGAGTCTGACTGAATGGTTTCAGCAGAGGGTGGAGGACAGAAAGCAGGTATGAGGAGGTTGAAGTCAACACAAGGAAGTACATTTATATCTCCAAAACCCCTTTGCTTCACATAGCCATGACATTAAAAATGTAAAAAAAAATTTTTTAATTTAAAATAAAAATTAGTTTTTAAAAAGATACAGCTAACTCTTACATATCCCCATGAACCAAAGATGGAGTAGAAACACAGTACAATGAATGGGGTAAAGTCTCAGGCTTAGGGGCTCTAAGTCTAGAAGCTGGACAGGGGCAGCTGGGCAAGAGTTCAGCTTCTGTGGGGATAAAGTGCTTCTGTCAGTGTAGGAGACTGATGCTCACAGCTTGAGCCCAGAGGCTGATGTGGGTTCCATAACTTATTTAAAAAAAAAAAAAAGGCTGAAGAAAATAGCTGTCAGTCTGTGGACCCTGACTTTATTTGAGCCCAAGGAGGTAAGGAACAAAGAGAAACTGTCAACCCGTCTACTGGCCCCATATTTTCAGGGGTGGAGAATTGTGAGCAGAGGCCCTGGCTCTGCGTTGATGACCAGAGGGTCAGATGCAAGCATCCAGGGAAGGGATGAGAGGAAAGTAAGAGAAAGAGAAAAATCAAGCAAAAACAAGATCTTTCACTCAAAAGCTTATGAACCATAGTTCCAAAACATATGAAAGAATCTACTGGCGAGAAAGCTAGCCTTTGAAATTAATAATCTGATCCAAAATTTTCTCAAATTTCCTCTAGAGATTTGGAAAAGGTATAAAAAAGATTTTAAAATAGTATGTTGAAAATGTTTGGAGATGAATGTACACCACTTCAAAAAGGAAAGTGTGAAGCAAAAATAAGCAGAAATGAAACAATATAAATGATAACCAATTAGAAATCCTTGAAATAAAAAATACCCTAGGAGTGCCCGGCTGTCTCGGTCAGTGGAGCATGTGACTCTTGATCTTGGGGTCGTGAGTTAGAGACCCACGCTGGGGGTAGAGATTACTTAAAACATGAAATAAGAAAAGAAGAGAAAAATACCCTAATTGAAATCCAAAAGGCCATAAATGGGAGAAATTCTAGAGTAATCTACTCTCAAAGAGTATATTAAAAAATTAGAAGAGAGAACTAAGGAGCTCATTCAGAACATTGTCGCATGAGATAAACAAAAAGAAACAGCAGTTAAAAATATGAAGGGAGTGCCTGGGTGGCTCAGTCACTTAACTCAGTCAGTTAAGTGTATGACTCTTGATTTTGGCTCATGTTTCATAGGATCCAGCCCAGAGTTGGGCTCTGTGCTAATAGCATGGGGCCTGCTTAGGATTCTCTCTGCCCCTCCTCCATCCCTCAAAATAAATAAACTTTTTTTTTTTAATGGGGAATAGAGGTACCTGGATTAAGCATCTGACTCTTGACTTCTGCTCAGGTTATGATCTCAGGGTCACAAGATCAAGCTCCTGCGTTGGGCTCTGCACTGGATGTGGAGCCTGCTTGAGATGTCTATCTCCTTCTACCTGTCTCTCTCTCTCTTAAATGTGGAGAATAGATTAAAAATCTAAAATATGTATATAATAGGCGTTCCAGAGAGAGAATTGAGAGTAATGATACGAAAAAACCATATTTGAAGAGAAGATTACTTTTTTTTCCCAGAATTGAAGAAAAAGTCCTAGGAATGAAAGAAATTTATCCTCAGCTAAATTATTATTCACAAGTGTTGGGGGAAGGGGAATCTCAGCATATAAAAACTAAGAAATGTTTGCTACTCACAGGCCTTTACTAGATGAACTTCTAACACATACGTCTGTTCATATGTTAACATCTCCAAAATTATAGTGTGTATTACAATCAATCGGCAGCTTTTATTCTTAGTTTTCTTTTCTCTTTAAAAACTCTACATTTTTATTTGCTTAGTGTTCAATGTACTTATCCTAATGTGCCGTTGGACATTCCACCAGCCATACAAATCTCCTCTCCAAGATATTTATTCCCATGAGGCACCTTACCCGTTTTCATCTACTTTTGAAGAAGTCTCCCCTGGAGCCTTCTGACTTGCTCCAGAATGCACTGGCTGTTCTCAAAGCCTGTGCCATCACCGTCACCTTAGACTTTCCATTCAGCATCATTTTTGAGATTTCCTTCACCTCTCTCTTGTGATGTAGACCAGGTCTCCTGGTTCCCATTATTCTTGCCTCTTGGTTTATCTCCTTATTTTGCTGGAATTAACTCTCCTGTTACGTCCCAGCAGTGCACAGGAAATAACATTTTTTGAGACTTTGCACATCTGAAAATATTTTTTTCCTGCCCTCACTTGACAGCTTGGTAGGATTAGAAATCTAAGTTGGAAATTAATTTTTCTTCGTATTTAGAAGTCATTTTCCCATTGCCTCATAGTTTTCCGCCAGAAAACTGACAATTCAGAGGCATCCTGATCCTTGAGCCTTTGTGGAAAACTGTTCTTTCTCTCTAAAAAGGTTTTGGAAACATCTCCTTGCCCACACCGTTCTGGAATTTCTCCACAGAATACCAATTTTTATTCATTGATTTCTGGCACTTGGGGATTTCCCTTTCTTGCTCCCAAGCTGCCTTGCTGATATCGTCCTCTCTCGTGGCTTTAAATACCATCTATGATGAAAACTAGCAAGCTCTGCGTCCACACCAGACCTCTCCAAACCTGCATAGTCAGCTGCTCCTTGACATCTCCCTGGGTATGTCCAATAGAACCTCAAACTTATAATTTCAAATCCGAACTCCTGATATTCCCCCAAACCTTCCTCTCCCTCAATCCTGGCTTCTCAATAAATGTCATTTTTCTATGTGCTCAGTCTGGAAACCTCAGAGTTACCCTCAACTCTTCCTTGTGGAGATTCAATTCTACCAGCATTCAATGCTATCCTACCTTCAAAACACACTCAGAAACCAGAGAATGCTCTCCATTGTCAACACCTGGTCCAAACCACAATCTCATTTGGCCTCAATTATTAGCTTTCAATTCAGTGGTATTAGACTGTCACTGTGATTACCCCCAGTAGATTACAGCTGCTGTATTCATGTTCCTGAGGGGCCTCTCCCCTCAAATCTGGTCTGGCCCTGAACCCTGCATTAAATAAGAGAAAGTGGAGGTGCCTAGGTGGCTCAGTCTGATAAGTGTCCCACTTTTGATTTTGGCTCAGATCATGACTTGAGCCAGTCAGATGCTTAACCGGCTGAGCCACCCAGGTGCCCCCAGACTTTTACATTTTTAACAGGCTGTTAAAAAATAAAAAAGAGAGGAAAAATACAGGACAGAGACCATGTGTGGCCTGCAATGCCTAAAATATTTACTATCTGGCATGTTACAGGAAAAGTTTGCCAACATCTGTCCTGCACAGTCTGGCTCTTTGATGACTCTGGGTTCATCTCCTCCTCTTGCCCACTCATCCCTCTGTTCACATAGCTCCAGGCAGACTGGCCGCCTGGTCATTCCTTGTGATTTCTTACAGTTACTCCAAACAGCCAGGCACGCCCTTGCCCTGAGGTCTTCACTACTGCTTTTTTCCCTGTCTGGAATGTGCTTCCCCCAAACTCCTCTTCCCTCAGGTCTTTACTTGAATGCATCTTCTCAGTGAGGCCTTATCTGACCACCTTATTGAAAAGTTGAAAAGTTAGGGATTCACCCCTGAATCCCTAACTCTGCTTTATTTCTCTCTATATCACGTCACTATCAAATATATATTTTTTACTTTTTGTTGTCATTGCTTATTTTCTATATTCTCCCACTAGAATGTAAATGTGTGGACAGGACTCTTTGCTTTCTTCACCGACGTATTCTCAGTAACAGGAGCTGTTCCTGGCACATTGTGGGTGCTCCATGTGGATTTCTTGCATGCCCTTATGAGTCATAAAGACTATCACATCCCTCTGTTTTCTGCAGCACTTGTCACCAGCTGCAAATGCCATATGTAGTGGTCTGTCCATGAACTCCACGAAAGTGGAAACTGCAGAGCAGTGCTCAACAAATATCAAGGATCAAATGTAGTATTTATTCCATAAATAAATACACATCCCACACAACTTTTTTTTTAAGTTTATTTATTTTGAGAGAGAGAGAGAGAGAGTGCAAGCAGGGGATGCGGCAGAGAGAGAGGGAGACAGAATCCCAAGCAGGCTCCTGCCCTGTCAGCATGGAGCCCAATACAGGGTTTGATCCCAGGAACCGTGCGATCATGACCTGAGCCAAAATGAAGACTCTGATGCTTAACTGACAAAGCTACCCAGGCACCCCATCCCACACATCTTTTAAAAGAGTGATTGGGAAGTAAGGAGGTAGAAACACAGTTAACAACTTTTTTTTTTTTAATTTATTTCTTTATTTTGAGAGACAGAGCATGTAGGGGAGAGAGAGTGACAGGTGCAAAGAGAGACAGACAGAGAGAGAACCTCAAAGCAGGCTCTGCACTGACAATGCAGAGCCCTATGTGGGGCTCAGTCTCACAAACCGCTAGACCATGATCTGAGCCGAAATCAAGAGTCCACTTGCTCAACCAGCTGGGCCATCCAGGCGTCCCAAGTCAACAACTTTTTCAAGAATTTTGCTGTGAATGGAAGTGGAGAAATGGAATGGTGACTAGAAAAGGATATAGGGTCAAGGGAGGGTTACAAATGAGAGTACAAGGAATAATCCAGATTCACACATATGTTATTAGCATAGGAAAAGGAAGGGGATTAAAGAAAGGGTTCTTGGAGAGGTAAGAGCAACAGATGCAGAGCCTAGGAGGAGAGGTTGGCTTGTGATGGGCAGAGATATATCCTTCCCTTGAACTGACATGTGGGGGGTGGAATTAAGGAGTAGGCAGGAGATTGGAGATTTGAGACGAGAGGACAGGAGAGTGTATAGACAGAGATCTTCCTAGGGAAATGTGAAAGGACACTCAGGCAGTTCTTGGGGACTCATTTGGGGTCAATAATCAGGAATTTCAACAAAAGCAGTCATACCAGTCAGTAATTTTTCTTGAGTTAAGGATTTTTAAGGGAATAATTATAATGGCAGGTTAGAGAGTCTAAATTGTAAAAGAAAAGAAGTAAAAGCATTAGGAAGCTGATCAATAATGATAAAGTGGTTACATCAATGTCTTAAAATAATAAGATAAATAATTATAGTATGGTGGATTCATGGTATAGCAAATTACCACAAATTAAGTGGCTTAAAACAACAGCCATGGTGGGGCACCTGGGTGGCTCAGTCAGTTAAGCATTTGACTCTTGATTTTAGCCCAGGTCATGATCTCAAAGTTAGTGGGGTTGAGCCCCAAGTGGGCTCTACACTGACAGCTCCGCACCAGCTTGGGATTCTCTCGCTCACTTGCATGCACACTGTCTCTCTCTCAAAACAAATACATTTTTTTAAAATAGTAAAAACAAACAAACAAAAAAACCTAAGAAAAACAAACAAGAAAAAACCAACCACGGATCATCCCATAATTCTGTAAGTCAGAAGTCCAGGGTCAATATGGCTCAACTGGGTCTTCTATTCAGAGTCTCAGACTGGGGCGGCTGGGTGGCTTAGTCGGTTAAGCGTTGGACTTACGCTTAGGTCATGATCTCGCGGTTTGTGCGTTCAAGCCCCGCGTCGGGCTCTGTGCTGACGGCTGGCTCAGAGCCTGGAGCCTATTTCAGAGTCTGTATATCTCCCTCTCTCTGACCCTCCCCTGCTCACGCTGTCTCTCTCTCTCCTAGAAATAAATAAAAATAAAAATAAAAAAACAGAGTCTCAGAAAGCCTATGAGATAAAATGTGGGACTGCATTCCACTATGCAGATCCTGGGGATAAAACTTCTTCCAAGTTCATGCAGGTGGTTGATAGGATTCCACTCATTACAGCTGTGGGGCTCATGTGCCCATTTATTATTATTATTTATTTATTTTGAGAGCCAGAGTGTAAGTGGGGGAGGGGCAGAGAGAGAGAGGGAGAAGGGACGAGAGAGAGAGAGAGAGAGAGAGAGAGAGAGAATTTCAACCAGGCTCTGCACCGCAGCATAGAACTCAACACTCCATGGAGCCTATTTTGAATCCTGGGTCTCCCTTTCCCTCTGCCCCTCCCCTACTTACACTCTGTCTTTCTTTCAAAAATAAATAAACATTAAAAAATTTTTTTAAAGAAAAGGAAAACAGGGGCGCCTTGGTGGCTCAGTGGGTTAAGCGGTTAAGCATCTGACTTCAGCTTAGGTCATGATCTCATAGTTTGTGGGTTCAAACCCCGCATCAGGCTCTGTGCTGACAGCTCAGAGCCTGGAGCCTGCTTTGATTCTGTGTCTCCCTCTCTCTCTGCCCCTCCCACACTCATGCTCTGTTTCTCTCTGTCTCAATAAAAAAAAAAAAAAAAATTTAAGAAATTTTTTTAAAAAAAAAGAAAACATAAACCTGATTGGCTGGTTGATTCGATAATACTCTAGTTTTGCCAATTTTTCTTCATGCAAACATTTCTCCTAAATTGAATGAGTCACATATGCAGCTCCAAGGTTTTAACAAATTATACTTAAAGCTTATAATAAAATAAGAGCATTCAGAGGCACCTGGTGGCTTAGTTGCTTAAGGATCCTACTCTTCATTTCAGCTCAGGTTATGATCTCATAGTCCTTAGCTCGAGCCCCATGTAGGGCTCCATGCTGAGCATTTAGCTTATTCAGTTTCTCTCTCTCCCTCTCTCTGTGTACCATCCCGCAAAACAAAGAAATATTATTAAAAAAAAAAAAAAGACAAAAGCATTGGGGCACCTCGATCAAATGATGGACTCTTGATTTTGGCTCAGGTCATGATCCCAGGGTTGTGGGATCAAACCCCAAGTGAGGCTCTTTAGTGAGCATGGAGCTTGCTTAGAATTCTGTCCCTCTCTCTCCCTCTGCCCCTCTGCCACACTCACATGCACTCTCTCTCTCTCTCAAATAAAGATAAAATCATTTATTTTTAATTTTTTAATGTTTGTTTTTGACAGAGAGAGAGCGCGTAGAAGGAGAGAGACAGAGAGAGAGGGAGACACAGAATCCCAAGCAGGCTCCAGACTCTGAGCTGTAAGCACAGAGCCTGATGTGGGGCTCAAACTCATGAACCAGGAGATCATGACCTAAGCCAAAGTTGGACACTTAACCGACTCAGTCACCCAGCAGCTCTAGAGCATTTTATTTTTAAAAATTATATTGGCAGGGCACTCAGGTGGCTCAGTGGTTTAAGCTGCTGACTGGTTTAGGTCATGATCTCATGGTTCATGAGATCAAGCCCCACATCGGGCTCTGTCCTGACATATCCTGCTTGGGATTTTTTCTCTCTCCCTCTCTCTCTACCCCTACCGCACTTGTGCACTCACTCTCTCTCTCCCTCTCTCTCTCAAATAAAAATAAACTTTAAAAAAGTTATATTAGCAAGGCACATTAAAATTCATATTTTTATACAAATCAAAACCATGCTGAGACACCACCTCACGCTGGTCAGAATGGCTAAAATGAACAAATCAGGAGACTCTAGATGCTGGCGAGGATGTGGAGAAACAGGCACCCTCTCACACTGTTGGTGCAGTCGCTCTGGAACAGTGTGGAGGTTCCTCAAAAAATTAACACTAGAACTCCCCTATGACCCAGAAGTAGCATTGCTAGGAATTTACCCAAGTTATACAGGAGTGCTGATGCATAGGGGCACGTGTACCCCAATGTTCATAGCAGCACTCTCCACAATAGCCAAAACACGGAAAGAGCCTAAGTGTCCATCAACTGATGAATGGATCCAGAAGATGTGGTTCATCTATACAATGGAATACTACATGGCAATGAGAAAGAATGAAATCTGGCCATGTGTAGCAACATGGATGGAACTTGAGGATGTGATGCTGAGCAAAATAAGTCAGGCAGAGGACAGATACCATATGTTTGCACGTATAGGTGGATTAGGAGGAACTTAACAGAGGACCATGGAGAAGGGAAAAAATAGTTGGGGAGAGGGAGGGAGGCAAGCCATGAGAGACTCTTGAATGCTGAGAACAAACTGAGGGCTGATGGGGGTGGGGAAGAGCGGAAGGGGGGTGATGGGCACAGAGGAGGGCACTTGTGGGGATGAGCACTGGGTGTTATATGGAAACCAACTTGACAATAAACTATTTGAAAAATTAAATTAAATTAATAGTTTTATGTTCCCAATTCTTTCTGAGTATATTGGGTTAAATAAGGTGCCTCTATGAAAGAATAAAAGATATGAGTAATCTTTTTTTTTTATGTTATTATTATTATTTTTTAATGTTTTATTTATTTCTAGGAGAGAGAAAGAGACAGCGTGAGCAGGGGAGGGTCAGAGAGAGAGGGAGTCACAGACTGAAACAGGCTCCAGGCTCCGAGCTGGCAGTCAGCACAGAGCCCGACGCGGGGCTCGAACCCACCAACTGTGAGATCATGACCTAAGCAAAAGTCGGACACTTAACCGACTAAGCCACCCAGGCGCCCCAAGATATGAGTAATCTTAATTTGCTTAGTCTTGGTAAAGCCTTTCTTGGTATGTTTCCCAGAAATTGAGAAGTGGATGAGTCTAACTGGGTAACAAATCCTTTTGAAAGTCAGGTGCTTTCCAATTCCTTTGCTTTCAGCAAAACTGAAAATTGAGTTATCAGCTGATAGATTATTAAAATTTATTTTTGGGGGCGCCTGGGTGGCTCAGTTGGTTAAGTGTCCAACTTCGGCTCAGGTCATGATCTCATGGTTCGTGGGTTTGAGCCCCGTGTTAGGCTCTGTGCTGACAGCCAGCTCAGAGCCTGGATGGAGCCTGTTTAAGATTCTGTGTCTCCCTCTCTCTCTGACCATCCCCTGCTCATGCTGTCTCTCTTTCTCTCTCAGAAATAAATAAAACATTAAAAAAAATTTTTTTAATTTATTTTTGATAATAGGTTGCCATATAATTTTTGGCACATAACTCAGAAGGGGCTCAAGTAATCAAGAAAGACTGCAATAACAAAATTCTTTCCATTCTCATTTACTTTATTTTTAATATTTATTTACTTGAGAGAGAGAGAGATAGCAGGGAAGGGTAAAGAGAGAGAAAAGACACAGAGTTTGAAGCAGGGTCTATGCTCTGAGCTGTCAGCACAAAGCCTGACGTGGGTCTCGAACTCATGAACCATGAGATCATGACCTGAGCTGAAGCCAGACAGCCAACTGACTGAGCCACCCAGGTGCCCCTACTTTTTTTTGTTTAATGTTTATTTATTTTGAGAGAGAGAAAGAGAGAGAGAGAGTGATCAGGGGAGGGACAGGGAGAGAGATAGACCCAGAATCTGAAGCAGGCTCCAGGCTCTGAGCTGTCAGTACAGAGCCTGATGCAGGGCTCAAACTCACGAACCATGAGATCATGACCTGAGCTGAATGAAGTTGGATGCACAACTGACTGAGCCACAAGTGCCCCTCATTTACTTATGTAAACAAGGTAATATTTAACCATCAATACATGGACTAATAAAAACACCGGCCCAAGAGAGATATTTTCACTAAAATTTTATTTTCATGGTTAATAATTATTTATAATTTATGATATACTTATATTGTTTTGATCAATTTTGTACAAATATGTACAATTATTAAATAATTGTAATGCTATTCCATCCGGAAGAAATTTAGCACCTAAAAAAAAATTTAGCAACTGTAACCTAATGATCGTAGGAAATTTTAATTTCAATTCCTATATATTTTGTTATTAGAGACAAGAATAATAAGGTAATCAATAAAAGACTTGCAAGGATAAGAATATGTTGCATCAAGATAAAATATTGTGAGAAGAAGGGCAATGGATTTTACAAGTTTAAGAAGAAAATGGCACAAGATAAAATTCCAGCTTTAAAGAAGACCTTGTTTGTCAGTTTTAAAAAAAAAGAAAAAAAGAATAATGGTAGGCATTAAGCTGCTATGGTATTTAGATTTTTTTTTTTTTTAAAGTAGGCTCCATGCTCAGCATGGGGCTCCAACTCACGACCCTGAGATCAAGAGTCACATGCTCTACCAACTGAGCCAACCAAGCACCCCTACCATGGTATTTAGATTCTATTAGATACATTTTTTTAAAAGTGTTACAGCAATTTTAAATGTCAGTTTATGAAATAAGCCAGAAATTATCATATCCTTTGAAATTATTCAAGCTTATAATACAAATTCTAAAATTGATTTTGGAGAACACAGAAACTCACAAGTTCTAAAACTGCTGGCTAAAGACAAGAGCAAGAAACACCTGGCCTATAAGGGACATCAGTGTATCTTTGCTGAATTTAATTAGCAGCAAAGGTAAGACTAGAGGCAGAGAGACCAATAGGAGATTGTTGCCATAGTTCATTCACTCTGAATATTAATTGATGGACCTACTGGCCACTCTGTGCTGAGAGCTGTACTATGCTCTGGAGATCAAATAGTAACCCTGGCCTTGCTCTCAGGAGTTTACAGGCCTGGAGAAAGAGAATGAAGGCGAAACATGGCAGGACCATCGAGGGTAGAGGTGAGCAGACAGATGTCAGCAATACTGCCACTGGCTTATCTGCATGTCTGTGTTTTTATCCATATTTTCTTTATTTTTTTTAAGTTTAGTTATTTATTTTTGAGAGAGAGAGAGAGAATGAGTGCAAACGGGGCAGAGAAAGAGAAAGAACCACAGGCAGTTTCTGAGCTATCATCACAGAACCTGATGCGGGGCTCTGAGATCATGACCTGAGCTGAAATCAAGAGTTTGCCTGAGCCACCCAAGCACCCCAACCACCAATTAAAAAAAAAAAAAAAAAAGTCCTGCTCATTTAAAGAGTTCAAATAACACCAAATATAAAAAGTGAAAGGTCATCTTTGTCCCATGCCGTCTTTCTTCTGTAGCCACAGTTACATAATGGGATGATTGTTATGATACCACACTCCAAGTAGGAAAGATGTGGAGAAAGTTCTGCACACAGGCAGGCACATGTTCAGGGTTAAGGGTGAAACTGCTATACCCTTTGTGTGTCCAGTTGGTTCTGGATCCCAGGGCCCAGCGAATTTTGTGCATAACCCCGCAGGCAGATTCTTTTCCTGGGGTACTGCTAACCCTACTTCCAATTCGTCTCACTCCTTTCAGAAATTTGCATGCTTGAAAACTCTGCTGGTTAACCCACTTGAATGTCTAAATGGTCTCATTAGGTCTTCCCAGCATCCCCTTCAGGGGCCAGCACATCCTGTCCCAGAACTTGACAGGCCTCAGTTCACGGGAGGTGAGGGAGGGAAGGGAAGGCTGAGTAGGCTCTCAGTCTACACAGCTGCACTACAGAGCTGATTGGGAAGCTTTGAAGCTTGGAGCCCACATCTGCTGCCCTCCTGGGCAGGAAGGGAGCAAGCTGTATTGGCCAGGGGAGCACCAGCCAATCACTTCACTCTTCTTTCACTTCTCCCACTTCTGAGACGTTTGGCAGCTCATACAACAAAGGTAGATGATGAAGTGTGCCTGTAGGGTGGAAAAATATGCAGCCATTAAAAACATGGATTACGGGGGCACCTGGGTGGTTCAGTCAGTTAAGCGTCTGACTTCAGCTCAGTTCATAATCTCTCCTTTCGTGAGTTTGAGTCTCACGTCAGGCCCTTTGCTGACAGCCAGAGCCTGGAGCCTGCTTTGGATTTTGTGTCTCCTTCTCTCTCTGCCCCTCCCCAGTTCACACTCTGTCTCTCTCAAAAATACAAAAAAAAAAATAAAAATAAAAAAATTGTTTTAAATTAAAAACGCTGATTATAAGGACAGTAAAGTGTTTATGGTATGCTAAGAAGTTGTAAATTATAAGAACAGTTCTTAATATACAATTACTATAATTACTATACTGTTACAATCACATAATCCTATGTGTACACATGGGAGAGCTGACATTAAAAACAAAATTAGTTATTGTTGTTAGGCCTATTAGTGGGATTATGGGTGGTTTTGTAGTTTTTTTCTTCACACACACACACACACACACACACACTAATCTTGCATTCTTTTTTTCCTTAAAAGGAACACATTTTAACTTCGTGGGTGCATTGGCTGAGGAAAATCCCAGCCTCACCGAAGTCAGCACCTAAGTTCCCCCAGAGACTCCGATGCCTGGAGGCAGAGGTCCTGGGCCAGGCATGTGCAGAGGGCTGCCCCAGAGGCCGAAACCAAGTGTAAATGAAACATACGGTATTTGCATGACTAACCCAGGGAAAAAACCCACCAGAGAGTTATTTCTATTTAAGCTCAGAGAAATGCAGAAGTAAATCTCCTTGAACTTAACTTGACTTTAAAAGGAAACCAAACTTGCCCCTGAAAGTTTTTGCTAGGTGGGGGGTGAGAGGACCTTCTGTAAGGAGGGAGAGTCAAGTTTAGGCTCCAGCAACCCTCACCAGAGAACCAAACTCTTTCAGAGGGGTCTAGATTCCTAGGTTAGTGCAAACAGTTCTGAGTTCATAAACCCCTTGAGCCTTCACTTCAGACCAGCCCTGCTTCACCAAGCTAAGTTTGTGAACTCTTTGGTAATCATAAAAGTTACAGATCTTCTTCCAGAAAAATGCACATCAGCCCAAAAATTTGGAACGATTTCAGGATTTTCATTGATCCCACTACCCAAAATCCTAGACTAATCTTACCCCCGATTAAGAACCCCTACTGGGCCCGAATAAATATTATGTCTCACAAGTATACAACGGTGAACACTGTTTTTCAAGCCTGTTGATAGGATTGTAATGAATAAATACAAATGCATTTAAAAGAAATACTGGATTCAGAGATTTGTTGCTGTACATGTTTTCCAGAGGGACAGTAAGTGCCTGTGCAGGTCCAGGAGCATGTTGAAAGTCTTCTCCTATCCCAGGTGTTCCTCATCCTTCAGAAAGGCTGTCTTTGCTGGCGGGTCCCCTACGCCGGACCCGGGCACTGCAGCGCGCGTGGCTCCGGATCTCAACCTTGGGGGGATCTGCAAAATCTGCTAAAGCAGACCCCAGCTTTTCGGGGTTTTTTCACGGAAATGCTGCAGCCGCTGGTTGGTTCACATACATTTAAGTTTTTTATTCTCCAGTTATGACCGGGCTTTCCGGACGTGGACTGTCAAGCCCAGGTCCAAAGAGTTATGGGCGTGGGCCTGAGCGCTAGGTTCAGCCTCTGAGATCGCTGCGGGCGAGCACCCCCCGGGCGAGCCGCTAGGCGCCCTGGCGTGGGCGGCAAGTCCTGCTCGCGAGCTCCCTCCGCTGGGCAGACCAGGGCGCCGGGCCTTGACCCAGGGAGCTCATTGCCTTCTTGCGGGAGGGGCGCGCAATGAGGGGCGGCAAGGGCGCTGGGAGCTCCGGCCTCAGACTCGCCGCGGCCTTGCGCTGGACCGCGCGGGGCCCGAGGCTATGCACGCTCTGAACATCCTCCATCTCCGCGGCTGGCGGATTAATGGGAAGAGGCAGGAGAAGGGTGCATAGCGCAGCCCATTCCCCGTTGCTGCCAGCTCCCGGACTATCGCCCCTCCCGGCTCTGCACTCACTTCCGGAGACGTTCAAAGACCATGTTCAATGATTTCGACTTTGGCGACCAAACCGGGCTGGTTCTAGGCGCCCGGGGCTGGCTCAGTACGGGACTCGTCTGACAACAGTATCTGGCACACAGCAGGTGTGCGCATCTGTTGAATAAATCAGATATTTTATTTTTCATGTGTGAACCGTGTCGGCTTCAACAGCACTTCCAACAGCGAGCCCCCCTGTTAGGAGTGGGAATAGTCAGCGATCTTCGAAGAGGGTGAGGAACAGCTGGGGACGTGGAGGGAAATGTGCGGGCCCAGAGAGCAGCTTCTCAGTACGACCCAAAGTCAGCGTCCACAACCTGTCGGGACGTTGCGCCTCGGTGCCGCGGTCCCCCGCGCGGAAGGTCAGAACAGCGGGCCACCTGCCTGGGGTCAGGGGCGTGGAAAGATGCAAAGAGAGGCCCAGGGGCGACAATCCTCACATGACCACCGGGTACAGGTCCGGTTCTACTGGATATTAAAGACAAGGGATCGGAGAAGCTCAGGGCCCTAGGAGTCCTGGGCAGAAGGAGACCCCGAATCTTCTTCCCGAGGGGTGCAGAGCAACACCTCCACCCGGCTGAGAGGCCAGATACCAGGATGGTGAGCGCCCTTGCTGCCCGGTCTCTGGCTTCCCTGATCCTGCAGGACAAAGGCCGCCTCCAGGGGGCGAAATGTTCCTTCCGTTCTTCAGCTCAGAGGTTGAGATCTGAGCTAAAAATAGAACCTGAGCTCAACGGAAAAGAATGAAACTAAACCAACATAACGTGTATGTACATGATCCTGATGAGACAAAGAATAAAGTAGTACTCTTGAACACGGCAGTAAGGAAGGATTACTTAGTAAGGAATGAAAATTTGGGGGGAGGAGGAAATCTAAGTTCCACATTATACATCAAAATAAACTCTAAGAGGATTAAAATGCGAAATGTTTTAAAGAACATAGAAACACTATATTATGTGGGGTAAAACAGTTATGTTTGCGGCTAAATGCCAGCGTTCTCGAGGCTTTGAAACAAAAGAAGAAACTGCTAAACAAGACTAACATCTTTTTAAAAAATTTTTAATGTTTTTATTTCTGAGAGAAAGACAGCGTGAGCAGGGGAGGGTCAGAGAGAGAGAGAGGGAGACGAAGAATCCGGACACAGGCCCCAGGCTCTGAGCGGTCAGCATAGAGCCCGACGCGGGGCTCGAATCCACGAACCGTGAGATCATGACCTGAGCCGAGTTCGGACGCTTAACCGACTGAGCCTCCCAAGAGCCCCAAGACTAACATTTTCAAACTTAAAACTGGAGTTTAAAGAAACAAAAACTGGGGCGTCGGGCTCTATGCTGACAGTTCAGAGCCTGGGGCCTGTGTCCGGGATTCTGTGTCTCCCTCTCTCTCTCTTCTCTCTCTGACCCTTCCCTGCTTATGCTGTCTCGCTGTCTCTCTCTCTCTCTCTCTCTCAAAAATAAATAAACATTAAATTTTTTTATATTAAGTTTAAATTTTAAACTTAAAACAACCTTGACATAGTACCTTACATCTACTAAAGTAGTAAAGATGTTTAATACTATAATGCATATTTTAGCAAAGTGATAAAATTAAATAAAGTCACGATAGCTTTATACAGTCCTTTTGAACAGCAGTATAATGATCTTCATTCATTCAGCAAATAGCTATTGAGGAGTAATAGAGGATAACAGACAGGAAACATACACACCACATGAGGTGGTGATCACTTTAAGTAGAAAAACAGCTAGTGATGAGACGTGCTATTTGAATCTGGTGAAGGCAGGCTTTTCTGATAAGACAGCATTTGAACAGAGAATGAACAAAGCAAAAGAACAAATCTTGTTCATATTTGTGGAAAGAGTGCTCCAGGTTAGAGGGAGCAGAAAGTACAAAACCCCTGAGGCAAGAGAGTATGACTGGTAGAGCACCATTTGGTTTCATGATTGAAAAATCATGCAGAAATACTTGAAATATTTTAAAAATTGGTTTACTTTATATACATATTACAGCAATGATGACTTCATTACGCTGAGATGATATGCTAACTAACAAGACCTTAGCGTCCATGGAAGGTGACATCACAAAAAGATTGCCTCACCCCCATCCTCTTCCATAAAATACCACCCCTTCATTGTCAGTACGCTCAGAGCTTTTCTAAATGAAGTATCCAAAGATATGAGTATTGCATAGTTCAGGGAAGGGGTCTTCAAAGTAAAAGCAAAACAAGGGGTTGTTGTTGTTGTTGTTGTTGTTTTAGTGAGTTTATCCTCTGTCCTGAATTCCAGACCCAAACATCTGTCTGTCCACTTGACCTCTCCAAATGGATGCCAAACTGAAATGTCCAAAACTGACTGCCTGTTCTCCATTCCCCCACCACACATACCTCCCCACACACACACCACAAAGAAGAATCTAATAGTCTTCAAGTCTTCATCTCAGTTAACAGCAAGTTAATTCTTTCATTTGCTCAGACCAAAAATATGGAGTCATCCTTGACCCTTCTTTGCTTTAAAATTAAGTCAGGCCATGTCAGGCCTCTACTTAAACCTGTTCTTGTCTCCATCAGATGTAAAAGCTGAACTGCTCACTATGCCCTAAAGGCCCAGTCACCTTTCTGACATTTTCACCTAGTACTCTTTAGCCTTTCCATCACTCCTCTCTGTCAGACCAGCCTCCTTGCTGTTCCTCAAACACACCAGGCAGATGCCTACCTCAAGCCCTTTGGACTTATTCCCTCTACCAGGAATGCTTTCCCCTCCAGACTCTTGTGTGATAAATGCCTCACTTCCTTCAGATCTTTACTCAGAAGCCAAAGCAACTTTCTCAGAGAGGCAAGCATACAAAAAAAAACCTCCCTGCTTTGGATTTTCCACTTTATCAGAATCTAAAGATTGATCTATCTATATCTATATCTACATCTATATCTGTTTTGTTCACTGATGTATCCACAGTGCCCAGAACAATGCCTGCCACATGGTAAGTGCTTGACAAATACTCACTGAATAAATGAGTTGGGGAAGGGAAAGAAGATACTAACAGTGTGGCAAAGATAAGAGACAAGGAGAAACATTAACAGAAAAGTAACTTAGGGAGACTGCTTAAGAATACAGGTTGAGGGTGTAAAAGATTCTGCAAAATATAAATAAATGCCTGGGTCACCAAGATAGAAGCTGTGAGCCATATATTCTCTGTCATAGACTGGCTCCCTCCCTGGCTCCTAGTTTATTTACATCCAGCTCCGTCTTCAGAATCAGAGTCTTCTGAGGGGTAAGAACACTAGAATCCACACCATACCCTCCCCCACAGACATACGTTGGCCCTGAAAGGTCATGTGGCAGAGCTGATGGTACAAAGGGATGCCCAAATATGTAACAGAAAATTCAACTCAAATTATTTTAAATCCTTAAAGTCCTTTATTATTTCAGAAGCAAGAAGTACTTGACTGGTGGTTTGATCCAGAAGTTCCCAACATCTTCAGGGGCTTGGACTCTGTTGAGACTCCCTCAGCTCTGCTCTCCTCTGTGTTGGCCTTGTCCTTACTCTGTTTTTCCTGCGGGTGCAGAAATGGCTGCAGTTCCTTCAGGTTGTACATCCTTACACCACACCATCCATACAGGTTACTGGGCTTCAATCTATTTAGGCCAATGTCTGTCATGTGCCCATCCCAAAGCAACTGCTGTGGCCAGAGGAAAGCCAACATCCATAGGAGGGCAGAGCTGGCTTAGGTCTTTCTGTGAACCGGTCAACTGGGCGAGAAGAATGGGGTCTCACTAACTGGTTAAGGACATACCGCTGGGGCTGGAGGTGAAGTCAATCCTACCTAAAGAGCATGCCTCTTCTATAGAGGGGAGATGGTGGCATGGATGAGGGACCTGCCACAGGATCCACAACAAAAGCATATCCATCCAGGGTTGAAGGTGCCAGACACCACTGTCTATTCCTATTCTTGCTTGGGTCTAACTACCCATCCCTTCACCAGGGCCTAGCCCTGCAAAGACTCCCAAATAATGTCACTAAATTTCTATTGGGAACCTGGTACAAATCCCTAAACAGCACAGCATGGAGGCCATTTCAATCATGGTCTCCTTTGGGTCCCAGCCAATCAATCCCATTGTGCCCCCTCCCTCCCTGTCATCCCAGGCTAACTCTCCAAATGTAAGTGAGTTCAGTAACCTAGCTTCTCCTGTACTCTTGGGCTGATGCTGCTCCCTGCCCTGCCTGCCACTACTCCCAGCCTCCTGACCCTATCACCTGAACCTTTGTTTACCCACAGAAAGGAGCTCCTTCCACTTTCTGCCTTAACTGAAATTTGGCTGAAGACACGGCTTCCCTTGCTAACCTCTTGAGACATCCCAACTTATTCTGAAAGCCCACCTTCCATGGGACAAGGAGGAGGGTGGTCAGCATCCTTCCACTCCTCACTGCTTCTCTTAGACCACCACTCTTCTTTGAGACTGCCATCTCTTCCTTGGCACCGCCATCTACCTAGCTCCCAACATTCACTGGGGACATGGGCCCCTGGCTCTCAGAATTCTCAGGGTAAATACTGCCACCATCTTGGATGACCTAGTGTCTCTGCGGATAAACATTCTACATCTTAATTTTAAAGTCTCTGACTCCCTTGTCTTCAATGACCTTTGCCCTTCTTTCAACCTGGGCCTCTTATCCTCTTGGCCACACTCTGAGCCTTGTCATCATTTAAAAGTGCTACACTCTGACAACATCCCACTCTCCAAACATAGCTGCTCTTGCAGCTCTCCTTTCCTTACTTCACTGCCTCATTTGTCTCCTTGCCTTCCAACTTCTTGTCATCACATACCACTGAGCAATAGTGGGGAAAATTTCATCTGTCTCTGGACTGGGGCCAGGGTCTCTGGTTTCAGCCCACTCACATTTGAATTCTCTATTTACGATATCCCTGAAGCTGCTCTTTCCAATGTCACCAGAAACTTGTTAAGATAGAGGGACATTTCAGCCCTTGTTTTATTAGTCTTCTTCTCTACGTTGACCACTTCCTCCTCATTCTTGAAATTCTCCTCTCCTGAACTACTGAGACACCAGTCACCCCTCATTTTCTTTTATCTCTTTAGAGACTCTTTCTCCATCTTCCTCACTAATTCCTTTTCCTCCACCAATCCCATAAATATCACTGTTCCCAGTGTGTTGCCCTGGGTTTACTTCTTTCATTTTACAAACTCCTCTTAGCTTATCTCACGCACGCCCAAGGTTTCAATAACCACTTGCTCAAATACCAATGATGCTTGAGTCTACAACTTTGGTCTTGCTCCATAGCTGATTGTCCTTTGGATATTGCTACCAGTGTGCCCCTCAAAGGATCTTCAAGTCAACATGTCCAAAATGGAAATTTCTTTTCTATAACCTCACCTCCCGTTTTCTTCACTAAAATATTAGACCCTGTGTGAAATAGCAGAGTCTACATTAAGACTGGCAGATGCTGCCTCTCCCCTGGATAGAAAAGGAAGCTTGAACCATCTTCATTATTATGAATCTAGGATGTCCCAAACATTCTTTTTAGTCAGTAGATCAGTGAATATAAAACATGCATAATCCTGAGTTGCTCAACTGTGAATTCTTCTTCCACGAATGATTTCAGGAGGAAATGTTCTGCATTGGTCAGCTGCCCATCTTGGGTGGGCAGTTGACCTAAGTCACGGACTGTGGGAGAGGACCTAAATGAGCAGGTGCAGTGCATTTGTCTTCATGTTCACAAATGAGTTTTGCTTTTCTCATAGAAAGCAAATATTAAGCTTTCTATGAGAAGAGACTGGGTCACACATAAAGCTAAAAATAGATGGATACTCCAGGAAAGTGTCTAGGTTTCTGGGTTTCATATCTTCTCCTAAAGTGTGGACTCTCAGAGTTAGGGACCAGTTCTTACATAAGTAGTTTCCTAGAAAAGCAGACAGTGGCTCTGGTAATGGAGCTCCCCAAAATGGCAGGGGGCTGGGGGGGGGAGGCAAAACAATTCCTATTGACACAGTTCCTCTGACAGATGCAGAGTAATCTGAGGTCTAAGGATGAACAAAGGTTTGGACAACATTAATTTAGCCTACTTAGTTTGTCATCTGTGTGAGAACTCTTGGTGCATGACACAAGAAACTAAAAGCTAACCAACTGCTTTAAGAAAGAACAGCAGGACCATTGAGTGTTTCAAGCATCAACTAAACTAGAGGAATGGGAGTTTGACCTTGGTCAGGTACAACTGGCACTGAAGATTCAGCATCTGGTTCTCTTCACAAGCCCCGCTACACATTGACTTTCTCAGTATGGCTGAGTGCCAGTAGCTCCCAGGCCTCTCTCACATCCCACCTGTCCCCAGCAGAGAGAGACTAGAGTATTCTCTCTTCACTCTGAGGAGGGATTCTGGCCTGGCTTGGGTTGGGGGTTGACTCCCATACAACAAGTGGTTGGGCTGTGAAGAGATCTTATTAGCCCTCTTGATTCAAGTGTCTGCTACTGGACCCATCAGCTATGCCATGTGGATACAGTCACATAGTATAGTCCTGGATGCTAGACACCTACTTGAGGCGACAAGGACACTTTCCAGAGTAGAAGGAAGTATTAGAATGTCAGAGTTAGAATATTGGAATTGGAATACAGCCACTCCTAGTAGGGATTACTACATCATTGCTAAATAAGTGTTTCTTAATCCTCCCACAAACAGTCAAATAGCCTTAAGGGTGTTGCCCATACTAAGTTCATGGGCCAGAGACACAAGGTGACATGACTAAGCCCTCTCTCCTTGCTCTGTCCTCCCCTCTTAGACCCCTCGGCCATCCTCCCTCTTCTGTACTTTCTTTTTTTTTTTTTTAATGTTTTATTTATTTCTAGGAGAGAGAGAGAGACAGCGTGAGCAGGGGAGGGTCAGAGAGAGAGGAGTCACAGACTGAAACAGGCTCCAGGCTCTGAGCTGGCAGTCAGCACAGAGCCCGACGCGGGGCTCGAACCCACGAACCGCGAGATCATGACCTAAGTGAAAGTTGGACGCTCAACCGACTAAGCCACCCAGGCACTCCCCTCTTCTGTAGTTCTAAGGCTTCAGACTGTGGCCTCTCTCCCAAGCTGCCTGAGCATCTATGCCCATGCTGCCCTCTGTGTTTTTCTCCCTCTCACCATCCGGTCTCTGAGTTGCTCTATTATACTCAAAGGGAGAACCTTGAAATCTTCCTGAAAAGGAAAAATGCATACAGATAAAAATCTGCACGTGCTCCAGTTTCACATAAGGAGCCTAGTGGTTGAGGAAGGATTTCCTTTCAAGGCTAGGTGCAGAAGAAAGAGTAAAGGAGGGAGCATTAGTGGTGCAGACTCACACTAGTGTGTGAGCAAGTGTGTGAACCAGTGTGATACATTAACTGTACGTGAATGACAACCTATGAGAGAGCAGGTGGGAACTGTGCCAACCTCTTCTCACTTATTCCCAATCCACGCCAGGACCCAAGCCTTCTGCCTCTGGCTTGCAATTGAATTTGGTTTTCTGTACTGGCTCTCTCATCCCCTAAGAGTTTAGCTCTTATTCACCCTCTGGCCACATTGATTAGGATCTGTCTCTCTAATTTCAGCCTTTACACAGAAAGCACCAACCCAGCTGACTTGGCAGGTACTCCAGCCAAGCTCACAAAAGTAACAGCATGGAGGCTCACCAGCAGGCATGCTGTCTTTAGGTGTAGGAGGCAGCTAGATTCTTGGTCCTCTCTGGACACTGAGGAATAAGAAAGAAAAGAAGCTCCCTACCAAAGAGGAAGAGATAGATGCTCAGCTCCAAAATACAGCCCTGCCCTCTACCACCAGCCCGCAGTCCTATTTCTACTGGGCCAGCTCAGCATTTAGAGCCCAGGAGATAGGAGGGGGCACGGAATGGTAGCACCCAAGGCTCAGGTACAGGGTCCAGACACAGAGGAGACAGCACCAGGAACACTGGGGATTGGGGGACAGTGCCCAGAATTGGCCTGCTGTAGGAGCAGACAGCCGTGCCGGTGTTGTGGTAGGACCAGATTCTCTAGGCCCATCCCAGGAGAAGATGGGACTTGGAAGAGGCCAAAGTTGTCAAGGTGACAGAGGCTTTTCTTTCCTTTTCCGCTTAGAGCTGTTATGACTCATATTCTTTGACTGATAAAGCCTACCTACTTTTCCTTCATTTGCTCACCCCTCATTGTTTTCAACTCTTCTCTGCACAAGAATAGACAGAAATCCTATTTCTCAACATTTTATCACAGAACCAACACCTAGAAAAGGAGAGCACGAACCTGGCAAAATAAAGTTGAATTCCCAATATCATTGTGCCAAAACTAGCTCACTTCTCCAACGCACACAATATGCCTTCACCATCCTAATACCCCATGGAGTTTCACTCCTTGTACCTTGTTCATGCTAATTCCTCCACCTAGAAAACCCTTCTACCTTATCCACCTAGCAAACTCTTATCTTTTAAGACCTAGATGAAGTGTCACCTGTCCTGGCAACAGCAAGATCCACCCCTTTATCCACTGGATTAGTTGCTTATTATTTGGTCTCCAAAGTGACCTAGGCAAGCCCTAAAAAGAACACTTATTTTACTGTATATAGTTGTTTCTGCCTAATACCTCCATGTAATGGAGAGTAGGGGATTATCTTGTTTGCATTTGTAATTTAGTACCTAACATGATCTACTAATCCCTAGTACAGTGCAGATTCTTAAAATACATTTGATTGAAAAAATGAACCAGAGAATGCAATCAAGCGAACATGAGTGCAATTCCACTGTACATTTCAATCTATTTTTAATGTTTATTTTTGAAAGAGGGAGAGAATGCTATCTGCTGGGGGGGGGGCGGGGGGGGATTGAGGCAGAGAGAGGGAGACACAAAATCCAAAGCAGGCTCCAGGTTCTGAGCTGTCAGCACAGAGCTTGACGTGGGGCTCAAATCCATAAATCGCAAGATCATGACCTGAGCCAAAGTCAGATGCTTAACTGACTGAGCCACCTAGGCTCCCCTACTCTCAATCTATTCAATGTTGCAGCCAGGACTCTTTTTGGGAAGCACATGATGGATCTAAGTCTTCTCCCTTTCCCACTACTCCTTTCATTCCTCAGAATGAAGAGGCTTAAAATACCACCTTTTTTTTTTCTTTCAAATTCATATGTCAAATCCAAATCCAAAATAAAGACACTTTACTGGCTTTTATCTCCAGCTTCTTTCTTTAAGGACAGCATCTTTGGAGGGCACCTGGGTGGCTCAGTTAAGTGTCCAATTCTTGGTTTCAGCTCAGGTCCTGATATCCCTGTTCATGAGTTCGAGCCCTGCTTCAGGGACTGCTTGGGATTCTTTCTCCCTCTCTCTCTGCCTCTCCCCTGCTTGCCCTCTCTCTCAAAATAAATAAATAAACTTAAGAAAAAAAAAAGAATAGCATCTTTGACAGAGCAGTAGTGTGTGGCAGGCAGGCAAACAGCTGTACATATAATTATTGTCTAAATCACCTGGCTGCATAAATCCCTTTAGCTCTTAATGGAACCAGGTGATGTAATCCTGTTCAGTGGAGGTTAAGTTCTTTCAGTAGAATTCTTTCTGGAACTGCTGTGTTGGTACTTTGCACAAAGTAGTCACTAGAAAGTTGATGCTCTTCTCACCATAAGTCACCAGGAAATGAGGCAGGTCAGGAGGAGATGGGGGAGTCTGCTGCTGCTGTCACATGTCAGTCTTGACACAGCAAGAACCTCAGCAAAGGGATTAATCCAGGGACTGCAGGATCTTTGGCATACATTTCCCAGTCACACAACACTTAGAATATCTGGGGCTGCCAGTTTGGAGAAAAATGTTGTACCAGTCAAACTCTTCATTGCAACCAACACCTCAAACTCACCTCAAATAGCTTACTGTTTTGCAAAATTGCAAACTCACCTCAAAAAACCTTAGGCCAGAAGGAGAAATATATACCGTCATGGAACCAAACCAAGATTGGCTTCAGGGATTGCAACACTGTCAGGTCTTACTGTTCTCCTTTCTCAATTCTACTTTCATGTTGATTCACTCTCTTCTCCTGTAGATAGGCCTTTTCCAAGTAGTAGAAAGCTTGGCCAACATAACAAGTGGAGCTTCCAGGGAAAACTGCATTTAGCCCAGCCCAGATCACATAAGTGCCCCTGTATTCAAGGGAGAGGTCTTCATTACCAGAAATGTACAGGGATGATCACTGGACAAATTTGTCAGGTAGGTGACTTTTCAATTTGTATTGACTGCATGTTATCAGAGATTTTTTAAGTTATTTTTTTTGATTATCAAATAAAGGTTCATTGTTTAAAATATATAAAGTTCTGGGGTGCCTGGGTGGCTAAGTCGGTTAGGAATCCAACTTCAGCTCAGGTCATGATCTCGCGGTTTGTGAGTTCGAGCCCCATGATTCTGTGTCTCCCTCTCTCTCTGTGCCCCTCCGCCACTCATGCTCTGTCTGTCTCTCTCTCTCAAAAATAAACATTAAAAAAAATTTTTTTAAAAATACATAAAGTTCAGAAAGGAAAAAGGAGTGGGAAATATCCATCAATTCTACCATTCAAATGACAGCCATTGTTAGCCTTCTGTTCTTTTAATGCTTAAAAAAAATCCCTTATATATAATTTTGTTTCCTGATTTTTCACTTGAACATTATAACACATGCATTTCTGGAAATCATAGAAATTCCTTGAAACATTGCTTTCAAGAGCTATATAGTATACTCTGAAAATGTTTTAACCACCTCATTCACAAGGAAAGAAGGGAGCAGAGTGAGTCAGCATTCCTCCCATACATGAGCTCTGTCCTCAGGCACTTCAGTTCACAGGATTCAGTTGCAGCTTCAGAAAAGGGGCCATCATACTGGAATTCCCCTCCCCCATTTCCTGCATTCCTCTAAACACTTTCAAACTTGTCTCATTCACATCCATCCTTCCTCTGCTCTAGGCTTAGAGTATTTGCTATGAATTTGGCTAGTGGTTCAGTCAAACACTTTACCTATTTTAATTCTTTTTCTTTAATGTTTGACAGACAGAGTGTACATGTGCAAGAGTGGGGTAGGGACAGAGATAGAGAATCCCAAACAGGCACAGAGCCCAGCACAAGGCTCCATCTCAGGAACTGTGAGATCATGACATGAGCTGAAATCAAGAGTCAGATACTTCAACTGAGCCACGAGGTGCTCCCAAACACTTTTTTTTTTTTAATTTATTTTTGAGAGAGCGGGAGACAGAGAATCCAAAGGAGGCTCTGCACTGTCAGCACAGAGCCCAATCCAGAGCGCAAACTCACAGACCATGAGATCATGAAACAAAGTCAGATGCTTAACTAACTGGGCCACCCAGGCGCTTCTTAATTTTTTATGATGCTTTATATTTTTTTAATGTTCATTTATTAATGTGAGGAGGTGAGGGGCAGAGAGAGGGAGAGAGAATCCCAAGCAGGCTCTGAGCTGTTAGCACGGAGCCCAATGTGGGGCTTGATCCCACAAACCATGAAATCATGACCTGAGCTGAAATCAAGAGTCAGAGGCTCAACCAACTGAGCCACCCAGGTGCCCCCCAAGACAAACACTTTAAATTTGAATCCTGAAACTTCATAGCGACATAATCTGGGAAATTCCTTTTACCTCTCTAAATATCATGTGCAAAATGGGGATTTTGTCACAGAGTTTTTATGGGGATTAAATTATATTATGTATATAAAACAATTAGTACATAATCAATGATCAACAAGTGGTAGTGAAAACAGCAAAACCCAGTTCTCCTGTAACTACAGTCCTCTCCTCCCTTGCCCTTCTCTCTCAAGCCATGTTCCTTGAAAACGTCTTCTACTTGCTGTCTCTATTTGCTCATCTCCCATTTTATACCCCAAGTCACTGTAATAAGGTGTTTACCCCTCTACTGAAACTGCTCACCAAAGATCTCCACTCTAGATGCCTTTCGTGGAGCTTTGAGTCACTTAATCTTTTTCTGTATATAGTCACACTTAATTTCTCCTTCAAGCTTCTCTCTTGGTTTCCATGACACCAGACTTCCCAATTTTCCCAATATTCAGACTGCCCCTTCTTACTCTTTGTTGCCTATACTCTTTCCCTTAAATAGGATTTATCAGCTTTCATGTGTCTGGAAAAAGCAGGATTCTTTGCTAGAACATCTGAGTCACAATTCTGTCTTTCCTACTCACCAAACTGAGTTCCTAAGTTATTTAACTTACCTCAGCCTCTTCATCTGCAAAAAGGCGACTCCTTTCTGGATAATCATCCTAAATGGAGTCATTGTACACTAAATTTCCCACTGGCATAACAGATTGGTAGGCATAAATTGGAATTCCAGACCTGGAAACCCATTTCATAAGAATGTCAAAACTCAAAATAAATATAATGCTCTTCAAAATATTTATTAACCATATAAAACTAAACAATATGAACTATGATATAAATGTTCCTTGAGGTATTTTTCTTCATGGGCTGGACTGGCCGAAGTTTCTTAGACTCTTAGTTTAATGAAGTTTGGACAGAACATGTCATCTTTTCCTGGTAAGTCTTCCTAGAGCACACATAGATATTTTTCCTTACTCCAGAGACCTTTGAACTGCATTGAAAATTAGGGTCATCTGCCACAAAGAAAAAAAAAGTTCAATGATGTTCAGATGAATGCTTCTCAAAGTTTTTAAAAGCTTAATGTCGGGGGAAGGGTAAGTTTCAATGATACCTTATTCTTCCATTTTTATAAAAATCTACCTTGCTGAGCTTGAGAGATTTCTAACAATACAACCAGGTTTGCAGGAGAAACTTCTAGATCCACTCACTCTGCAATGTCAAATCAGTTCATTGATGCTTTTTATAGTTCTACAAATGCCTTCAAAATACTGAATGAGGCAGGTTCCTCCAAATTCCTAGTTTCAGGCTTCACTTAGGATTTTCACAATATCCAAAACACTTCCAAAATTCTTTTTTGATCCATCCTCCTTGTCGATCGCTTTCAGTGGCCTTTAAAAATTTCACAAATAAATATACCTTAAGGATGCAATGACTTATTTGTTCTGTTGGCTAAAGTCAGGAAAATGCTTTCTGGAGATGAAATGGGAAGGAAAACTACTCTAATGTCAGGATGCTGCTGCTGCTGCTTTAAGAATTAGAAGACCACTGAAACCATTACTCAATCCAGCTGTTAGCAACATTTTAAAAGCTATTATTTATTTCTTGACCTCTGGAACAGAGTGAAAATGAAAACCAAAGCTTCAGAATTGGTCCTTTAAAAGACATTAGCTCACTAATTAAAGGGGACTGTCTTGGATTTGTGGCAAGTTAAAGGTAGGACAACAATTCCATTTGCACTCAACTGCAACGTAGAATTCCTCCTACCCAACTGCATAGTCAATATTTAAAATTTTTCTTATTAAAGTCAGCTTTCCAAAACAGTAGTTTTTTGTTTAATATCTGTCTCAAACAGTAACAAGCATTTATTAACTTTGCATTGCAGTTAACTTTTCTGGAAAATTCTTCAAGGTTTCAATATTAGCAGTTGTAGCTTCCTCCTGGTATTATGCTAACAAGTTCTCATTGTTATAAAAACAAAATCTGTTCATTGTGTAGTGTTCCTCATCTAACGAAAACCCTATTCGCATATGTCCATCTACAGGGGTCGTAGTTCAGGCCCTCTTTACTCTTGACAAATCATAATAGCTATAAAACCAGTCTACACCTAATTCCCAACCAGTCTACACATAATTCCCTGGATCTACCACCAGCATCTTCCCAAGCTATGGAACTGTCCTTTGAGCTATCACTCTACCTGTAGAATCCCTCCAACATAGCACTTATCACATTTTATTGTCATTTCACATTTATCTGGGTCTCCTCTATTTTATCCTGAGTACCAAGAGGCAAAGACTATTTTTCACTGGTCTTTGGTCTACCAATTAGTACATAGAAGGCACTCAATGTAAGGCATCCTGTGGTGAATAAATATTAGCTCAATTCTCCTCAGCTTTCAGATGGCTTAAGAATTCCTTCTTAGAAAACCAGATTTTTTCCCCTACTTAATCTAATATTCTTAAACAATATGTGAAAAATTTACTGCAAATATCAACTTGATGAAAAACACTTGATTTTTTTTCTTTGAAGCTAGTGTACTTGAAAAATGCACCTTGACTTTGAGTGATCCCAATATACACCAACTCTACTTTTTATAGCTGTCTTCAGTGACTACTGAAATGTGTTACCTGCTCCAACCTTTGCAGCTTTTTATCTAATGTTCCTGTCTACACGAATTCCTTTCACACCTCTAAAAATGTGCTTTTTAGCATACCATAGGCTTAAAAGCCGAATAATTAAGGTTATTAGAAATGTTTATAGTGGGAAGAAATAGACCCTAATCAAACAAATTGTTTACCTATGATCAAAAAGCACAAGACTCTTGTGACATCTTTGTGTGTGTGACCTTACTCTGATTCTAATCTATATCAGAAAAAGATGTCACGTAGAATTAGCACTGTTTAATCACTTAAATCGCTCAATTCTAAAAAATCCAGCCTAGTTCACATGTAGAATTAGCAAACACTGTTTATCATTTAAATCTGCTCTCAATTCTTAAAAAATCTAGCCCTAGTTCAATTGAGTTACAACTTCATTTTAAAGCTCTCTTCTATGACTCAGGTCAAATTAGAAAATTATGAGTCATTACATCCACTTAATATTCTAAAGCTGTTTTTAACTACATTACATGTCTAGCAGATCAAGTGTATAATATACAATGTGATGAACAAATATTAAATATAATGACAAATGAAAAACATTTATCATCGATGGACAATTTATTCAATCACAAAATGTAACTGATGTAGACTAAAGCTCATCATTAAATAATAAATGCTTCATATCCTATCAAAAATGTGCCCTCTGCTTTTAGACTTTATATACACTATACTCTAAATGTTAAAATGTAGTGATAGAGATTAAACAGTAGAAAACAGGCATCACAAAGATTTAGGCAATTATGGTAAGCTCAGAGTGACTTTTAATATGCCAATCAATGTTAGTAAAACACAAGTCAAGCAGACATGTGCAAACATGTTTTAAACCAAAATTAATAGGCAAACAAACGATAGACAAATTCTATGTTGTTTTTGTTTTTGTAATGTCTGGTTAGCCAGTATTATTAGTCAAATGGCTAATCACTGATAAAATATATTTTGTGAAAAGCTTGGAATAGTCAGAAGTCATTCTGGCATTTCAAACAGCTATGTACACTATCGCCAAGATTAGTTTATATACACAAATATTGAAGAGAAACCGGGGAAAACATTTAAAAACAGACTAACAATACAATCAAGTACAAAAATTGGGTGGAGGGAGAGAACATTTTAAAAAAGGGTCAGGAAAGGGCATTATCAGAAAAAATTACAAAACCAGTAATAATTATACTACATTAAGACAGCAATCCAAAAGGGAAAAAAAAGGTGCATTACTCCAATGCACTAGCTTCAAAGTTCAAAGAAAAAAAAGGCAAAGAGCTGCTTGTCATCAAGAGCAGCTATATATTTCACATAATTGTTTTCCAAAAAAGCCTATTAACAACAATGATTGTTTAATGCTACAATTTTACAGCAAGGACAAAACTAAAATAGCAGCAAATTCACAAGGCAATACTTCCATAGAATTATCATTCCATGGTTCATGCAGTGCCTACAAAGTGCTCCCAGTTGGATATACAAGTATAATTCACAATAAAAAAAAAAGAAATATAAGATTGACACACAGGTACACTGGAGGCTGAGTAGTACGGAGTCTCTTAGCATTTCCCTTTTCAAAGGGAGAATATGTTTGTAATAAAGCCCTTGAGTCCTTTTTACAGGTCACTATAGGGAAAGTCACCTTTTATTACAATGCAACAGCAAACTATAAGCAGCACACCACCACAGTGGTTAACCCTGGAAAGGCTGGTGTAACATTCAACAGTGACTGACATCCTACAGAAGACAGACTAGTAAGACTAGATGAAAGCCTGATATAGCACTGGTCAAAATACAGCTTTCAACTGTAATTCACAAGTAAAAGTTCTAAAGGTATTTCAGTAAAACTACTGATACCAATTGAGAAAGTAATTGCAAACTGGATTCTAGCAGTGATTTCAACCTAGCTTCCTCTTGTCACAGTTTTTTGGGGAGGTGGGAAATGAGTAGTTCAGTATATGGTAAGGCTGACAGAGCGGTTCATTTTCTTTCCAATAAGTCGAGATGTTCTATTACTCTGGGTGGTGGATCTAGTGGTCATCCGATCAGTGAAGAGTGCTCTTTCCTCAGCTGCAGCTTTTGCCATCTGGGCTTTCTTGAGCTCTCTAAGAACATAAAAATAGAAAACAAGACTTGTCACCTGTTGTATTCATCCTAGGAAGGGATCATAAGAAGCCAAACATATATTACCAGCTAGAAGATCTTAGCATATAATTATTATTCTAAAGATACAACTGAGGAAAAAAATTATAGTATTAACTTTGCTTTTGCTCAAACAACTTAAACTTAGGATTTCATTTTGTGCTCTCAAAACTAAAATATATACACTGAACACGAGTAAAAGATGCTTATAATAAGGGCTTTGAGTCTTAATTTCAAATAACTCTAATTCATATTGTGAAAATGTCTATATAATAGAGGTAAAGGAAAATTCTACTATTTGTATGAACCATGATAGCTATCAAACTAGTGGCACATAAACCTTTTAATATTTCAAGATAGTTTTATTACATTAAAATCACCAATAAAGCAAATGAATTAGGATTGGCATTCCAATAATTTTAGTGAAAATGTCAAAGGTCATTCAAATCAAATATGAGACTCATCTACTAATTGACAGTAATTTAATCCTTTCATAAAATTAGTAGAAAAGAATGAGGCAAAATTTTAACTTATGGTGAGAGTTTTAGGGGGAAAAAAACCTGTACAGACTCACTTAGCTTTTGCCAAAGGGGTTGGGGATTATTACCACTTGCAAATACATGCTAGTCTTAAAATTTTCTTTAAGTCCAGAGGTGCCTGGGTGGCTCAGTTGGTTAAGCGTCTGACTTTGGCTCAGGTCATGATTTCGAGGTTCAAGCCCCACGTTGGGCTCTGTACTGATGGCTCAGAACCTGGAACCTGCTTTGGAGTCTGTCTCCTTCTCTCTCTGCCTCTCCCCAACACTCATGCTCTATCTCCCTCTCTCTCTCAAAAAATAAAGAAAGAAAGAAAGAAAGAAAATTAAAAAATTAAAAAAAAAATTTCTCAAGTCTGTAATTTACAGTTGAGGAACAATACAAATTAATATGCCACAAACACTAATTTAAAGCAGAAATCCCCTTAGGGGCGCCTGGGTGGCTTAGTCGGTTAAGCGTCCGACTTTTGCTTAGGTCATGATCTCGCGGTTCGTGGGTTCGAGCCCCGCGTCGGGCTTTGTGCTGACTCCCAGCTCAGAGCCTGGAGCCTGTTTCAGTCTGTGACTCCCTCTCTCTGACCCTCCCCTGCTCACGCTGTCTCTCTCTCCTAGAAATAAATAAAACATTAAAAAAAAAAATTTGAAAAAAAAAAAAAAAAGAAAAAAAATAAAGCAGAAATCCCCAAATTTTAACTGTACAGCATACCAAACCACCACTGCCTTCACTGACAAAAAAACCTAAGTCATCTCTCAATAAAATTTGAAAATGAAGATGACAAAGTTAAAATAAAACATTCCAAAAAAACCCTTACTTACTTTTGCAAAAGTGAATTCTTGAATTTTTCAGCATTCAATTCTATCCGTAATTGTTCTGCACTTTTTCTAGAAGTAGATAGCAATACTGAATGCTTTACCAGAGCCATTGATGAAGGTCTTTTCTCTGGGTCTGGATGAATCATAATCTTAAAAAGATAAGTAAAAGTAAGGTAAAAACAGGTAATTTAACAAAACATTAATCCATGTCAATAAAAAGTGCTTTATATTAAAAAAATGCTTACTTTTAGCAACTCTGTAAACTCTTGGGAAAGCACTTGTGGAATCCGAGGTAATCTACCCTGTCTGATTTCATGCCATTGGTCTCCATTTCTAGGAAGAGGTTCAGCACCAGCAGCACATACCACTGTGAGGGCAAGGGCAAAAATATCCGCTTTTGGTAGATGGGTATAGTTCTATAAAATTAAAAAAAAAAAAAAATCTTTTTAAGGGAATATAAAAATGTCCAAAACAAAGTAAAATTAAGTGAGAAATAGAACTAAACTGAAATATCCAATGCCACATTGAACTTTAAGGCCTGTTCAGAGAAAAAGCTAAATCTAAGGATTTTTTTTAAATTACAAAGTAATACACACTCTGGGAGGGGAGTGGTAAATACATTTCTAAAAGTAAATGCCTTTTCTCTTTCAGTAGTCAACTCTTCAACTCTTAAAAGAAACTCCTATCCTTCTGGGGGCATTCATATGAAAACACAAAACATATATATCATCATCAAGTTACAAATATACATACACATATAAAAACATCAATGGGATCGTATAATTTACTTGTTCTATGTGTTCTATTTTCATTATCACAAAATATTTTGTCATACTCTTTTTTCTGTCACACTATTTTTGGAACAGTACTATTAACTATATATCATTATTTATTTTTGTTCTCTTATTGCTAAACACTTACTTACATTATTCTAAAATGGGAATTCTGGGTCAAAGGGTACAGGATTTTAAAACGTTCATAGATCCCAATACTTTAATCTCCAAAAAGGCTACGCCATTTTACAGTTTCACTAGTAGTGTAGGAGAACTTGCCTTTTACTACAATTCCACCATTGTTGAATACTTAAGTCTTTGCCTTTATTGAAATTTGCTAGATTAAATACCCAAGCTGATGGTTTAGGCTTTTTTTTTTTTTTACCATTTTACTAATTATTAGCTTAAAAGTTTAATGTCTGCATTGCTAGAAAGCAAATAGGATTATTAAAGAAAAAAAACTACCTCCTGCAAAACTTCATTTGCAAGAAAACGGCTATCACCCTCTTCAACTTGTGGACTAGAAATCCTTGTTACATGCCCAAGATCACCTATAAGTATTGGAAAAAACAGTCAAGAGTTAAACAGCCTCTTACTTTATTTTGAAGGTAATAATCTGATCATTTTTCTTTCTTACCTATTTTAAACATAACTTTGTTGGAGGCCCAGTCATCTTCATCTCCTTCTTCAGAGGCAGCATTTGGGATTGAGGTTCGAGATATGAAAATATTACCTGTCAAACAATTATTTATGTAAGCTACACTAACAATTAATACTATAACCAAAGTTCACAAACAAGGCCGTGCATCAGAATCATCCCAAAAACTTTTAAATGTATAGATTCTCTTATGTTCTACCCTAAAAGCAAATGAAGAGTAAGAATCTCAGGGGATAGGAACTGGGGTTGTATTTTCTAGGAACATTATTTTCTCACCTAGAACTGATCTTTGAATACTTGGAAACCACTACATTAGACCACTAACATCTACATATTGATCTTTGGTTTTAACTACTTAGAAACAATACAAAAGGTAATCATGTAGTAATCTGTGATGCTACCTAATGCTACAGGCACAGGTATGAAAAGTACAAATAATGGACCTTGAATTTGACTAACCATACAGCATCTACATCCCAATGTAGCTTTGTGGTTCATTTCTGCTGTACACATACTTTCAGTGAGTTTTCACTTTAATAGTTTTACCAATGTAATATTGAGTTTATAAATGTTAGTCACTGAAGTCATCTTTCGAATTTCACTTTATAGAACTTATTTTATGATGGTATTTGTAAATTTGAACCTTTAAAATTCACATGCCTTAATATTTTCAACTTTTGGTACTTGTAAGGGTCCACTGTGTTTGTCTGACACTTAATACAAGGTATGAGTGAGTATAGGCAAAACTTACTAATTCAAATTTACTGTCTTCAGTCCAAATATTGTATTTTCCCTTTTGAAAATAAAAACTTAAGGGAGTTGTTTACACATAGGTTAAGAAATTCTTCACGTAACTTACAGAATTAAAGTAGGTTGTGTAAAATGATTTAATTTCTCATGAATCACACATTTCCATAGACAAAAAAGAAACAAAACAAAGAAACTCCATTAAACTCAACTTAAAAACACCTAGCCATGGAGTGCCCGGGTGGCTCAGTCAATTAAGTGTCAGACTTCAGCTCAGGTCCTGGGCTCATGAGTTCTGTGCTGATAGCTTGAAGCCTGCCTCAGATTCTGTGTCTCCCTCTCTCTTTGCCCCTCCCCTGCTTGTGGACTGTCTCTCAAAAACAAACATTGGGGATACCTGGGTGGCTCAGCTAGTTAAGTGTCCGACTTTGGCGCAGGCCATGATCTTGCAGTCTGTGAGTTCAAGTCCTGCATTGGGCTCTGTGCTGACAGCTCAGAGCCTGGAGCCTGCTTCTGATTCTGTGTCTCCCTCTCCCTCTGCCCTCCCCTGTCGGCGTGTACGCTCTCACAAAAATAAACATTAAAAAAAAAAAAGTAGAGGAAGGGTAAAACCTTAAAAAAAAAAAAGGGGGATAGCAGCAAGATGCAGGGCATAGTCCTGAAATGGATACTAGTATGGACAAATCAACCATTAAGAACTTGGGATAGCTGGGAAAATTTTAAGCATGATCTGGTTATTAGAGGAGATAAAAATTTACTGAAACAAAAAGAGTTGACATATGACAAGTTTTAAAACAGTGTGTACATTATGAGGTTATTTTAATAAAATGAGAGATTTGCACTAAAATGTCATTGTAGCATTCACTTAACTTTCATGGTATATAGACTAGAAATACCACCATGTTTGTATAACACATAAGTTTTCAGAAACATTTTCACATATCTCATTGTATGCTAACAACCCCATTACCAGTACCAGCATTATTTTATGATTATAGTTCTACAGCGTAACAGAAGAGAGTGGCTTTAAACAATAGGTTCTCAGTCTACCCATCAGAGTCCTAGTGCATGACTATACTTATGGGAACCATAAGATATAGCAAATTTTTCCAATTTTTAATAAAAATTAGTTGACTGTCTCAAATATTTTGGGATAACAAGGAAAAAGGTGACTGAAAATCATAAAATACTAATATGTGGCTCAAAGGTCTTTTAAAACTAACAATGAAAAAACAGTAAGGAGTGTGTGTGTGTGTGTGTGTGTATGTACACACTATATATCTATTTTTTAAGTTTATTTATTTATTTTGAGAGAGAAAAAGAGAGCACGAGATGGGAAGGGGTAGAGAGGGGGAGAGAACCCCAAGCAGGCTCCTTGATGACAGCACAGAGTCTGATTGTGGGGCTCAAACTGACAAACCAGAAGATCATGACCTGAGCTGGAATCAAGTCAGATATTTAACCAACTGAGCCACTGAGGCGCCCTGTGGATGTGTATGTTTTCAAATTGTTTTAATAAAATCATTTATTGTCTATAACACAAAGAACACATGTCAGAGAATTTGTAATACTTACTCGGCTTTATATCCATGTGAACCAAAGACATTGAATGAATATACCTCAAGCCCCGGCCAACTTGTAAAAGGAGATCCTTCAATTCTGCTTCTGTAAAGTAACTCATGCTTCTATAGTTTTCACTTATGGCATCAGCTAAACTTCCACCTAACAAACATGGGAAAAATTAGCAATGTCTTCTTTCTGAAATATTTTTCTCCCTTCCACCTTTACTGATCACAAATTCAACAAAGAAAATAACATTTTATAGGACCTATTCTCTCCTTCCTGTTTGTGAAATCAAAATCATATCTATTCTTTCAATAGGTAATATACTCACATGGGTACAAATATAATGTAAAGTCTCTGTTTCATCCAGATACCCCAGCATCTACCTGGTTCTTTTTCCCAGAATACATGAAAGTTACTAGTTTCTTATATATCCTTTTCAACTCCTTTTTACACAATGGAAACATTTTCATGATCTTCAAGATCGTCCTTTACTAATACACAAAGACTACCTTGTTCTCTCTTAAGTCTACAAAATTCCATTGTATCACTGAATGGTTATGAATTAACCAATCTTCTAAGTGAGGAACATTTTAAAATAATTTCCAAACCTTTGTTACTATACACTACAGTCCAAGGATTAACTTTGTACATTGGTCATATCACACACATTTAATATATCTCATAGAAAAAAAACCCCTACTGGTTTCTAGAGTTTGTACAATCAAAAACAATACTAGTATGTGGCTTGTGTGTGTAATACTATCTTATACACAGGATAAATTTCTTTAGCTGGGAGGGACATTTCTATAGCTGAGAGTTTTAGAAGACAAATCTGGGGCAACTTTACGTACACACACACAATCCCCCATAGAGAAGTCTGTACTAATGTATACTCCCATCATTAATGTATGAGAATACTGGTTTTCCCACACCCTTGACAATAGTCTATAAATTTTATAGGTAAAAACCAGTATCTTAGTATAGTTTTAACTTACTTTTATAGAATCAAACCAGCTAATTTGTTTATACTTTTAAGAAGCTTTGTAAGTTTATACAATTTTTTTTAAAAAACACTGTAAATTTATAACTTATCTCAAAGGAAAAGAGGACTTCTATAAAGCAACACAAAACAAAAACCAAAACAAACACTTCTGTTTAAAGCTTAGTTAGGAATAATGAAATAGGAGCCAGGGTAATAAAGTTAGGAAGGTATACTGATCTAGCTATGATACGTTAGTCAGGAAAGTGGAAGTAGCAAAATGTCCAATGTGTTTTAAAAATAAAAATAAATCACACACCTCAATATTTTAGGCTTAAGTATGTTCTCCGTACTTGAATTGCACAAATTTTGAACTGCAGGAAAAAGAGGGCTATAGAAGGGAGGTCAATAAGCTTGTCAGACAAGTGGGCTTGAAGTCCTAGACCAAGTTAAATTAGACAGAAGATGGCTGCTTTTTAGTGGGTCTACCAACTATAGCTAGGCCAGTTCCTTCTATCTCATTACTGAAAGGAAGAGAGGTGAGAAGAGCAACACTCTCAATGGATATTTCAGGTTCTCTTCCCCTATCCATCAACATTTTTCCACACTTGTTTTCCAGGGGTAAAAATTTCAGTCTATCACCAAACCAAGACAAAAGACTTAAAATGCAAATGAACATTTGAAATAATAAAGAAACTTAAGTCATGATAAAGGATACCAGTTAATCACCATGTACAAATGCAATGATAATAGGATCATTTCCCTGTGAAACTATGGAAAAGGATCTGAAGATCAGGTCTATTATTCGGGCATTCAAAGCTTTATGTGAAGAGAAGAATGGTGGCAAAAGGACACAAAAGAAGAGTTCACAAATGTATCTAGTTCACCTTATTTCCTTTCAATCTACACAGAAAGCACAACTATACTGAAGCAACCGTGTTTCACCTCGGTCTATTTATTTTTAAAGATCTGTATATTTGTTTTATACTGTTGCAAAATAATAAACCATTTCAAAAGATTATATTATAATTTAACTTTATTACAGGACAAGGTTTTGTTTTGTTTTGTTAGGACAAAGTCTTCATAATGAGAGGGTAGCAAGACAACTCACTTCTCTCTATCCCCTCAGGACCAAGAGTCTTCTCAAAATCATTTGAATTATACCACCACATATTTATTTGGTAGACTGTTACAAATTTGTGATCCTGGACTGCTACAGAAATACTTGTTAAGAGGACAACCAGCAACATCAATAAGGTTAGATGGAAAAAGAAACTAGAAGATGGCATCTAGCAAACATGGAGTGTAGAAGACAGTCAGACTGCCCTATATTAAGTACAATAACTGAAAAATGAAGGTTAAAAATCAGAATAGTCCACAAGGCCATGAGAGACAGCTACATACATATTTTAATAATATGAATAGAAACATTTTAAGATGTATGAAACAAATTGGCAGCAATGCTGTATACTGAGCACTTAGTTCTTACAAGTGTAGAGAACTAATAAAACGACAACTCAGAAGTTAGGTGTGAGAAATGGCTCTTTTACCTGTTTTGTTCAATGTTTTTAAATACTGAAAATCCACTACTTACATCACCTATTCATTCACAAGCTATGAGACGGCTGGTCTTATTTAAGGAAAAAAATAATGAAAACCAACAAAAATAAAGAAGACAAATATAAATCAGTACTGTCACCTGTCAACTGTTCACTAAATTCCAAATTCTCTAATATTCAAAAATACATAGAAATGGAAATCCAGTGTACATAACGATTTACCTATTTAATAACAGGTATTTACAAGAATCAGAATTGAGGCCAGGGTTTTGATAAAGGTTTAATGAACAAAAGGGGGGAACCAAGTTGGTCCTGGAAAGACTTGCTGAAATTGAAAGCTCTCCAGAGGTCCAAACTTGAACCTCTATAGATACTTGTTTTGTTGCTATGGAGGGGAAATGAGGGGGAGAGGTGCAGCTAGAGAACTAAAAGAGTGTAAAATAATAAATTCTGAGTGGATTCTAGTGGTAAAGTAGGCTGGATAAACAAGAATGGGGAAAGATTATAGAATACTTTGAACAAATGGCTAAATTCAGAAGAATGGAGAGTCTACTGTCACTTTATGAGCAACCAGTAATAGCACATAAAATGAAATGGAAAAGACTAGATACATTGAACCTGTGTTATTAAATACTATATTCCACATAAACTATGCTACATGCTAGGGGTTCTAAAATATATCTGGCAAGTCCATTGTCCTCTCAAGATCAGTGTGGTTAACAGGCACACAAACAATATGCACAATTCTACTGTTAAGGTAAAAGGGACAAGGTTTTCAATCTTAACATCAAGGTAGGCAATGAACTTGAAATTTATGTCAGGCTTCTTGATCTTTGAATTTTAGGAAATAAAAGAGACAGAATTAGAGCAGGATTTCAGATAAAAATAAGTATTTCCTCAGTGTTCTTTTTTTTTTGAGCTCACAAATTTCAAAGAGAACAATGTATTACTCACCATTACAATACTCATTCTGTATAAGCATATGATCATCTTCTGCCCATGCAGAGAAATATCGAACTACATGAGAATGTTGTCCAAGCACTGCATGGGCATATACTTCCCTCAAAGCGTTCTGCCTAGGAGAAATTTGAGATTGACAGAATGGTACATCATTTTTATTCAAGCCTAAACTGAAATAATTTATCTGAAACCTCATAAAAGACACTTGATTTGTTATCTATCATTATGCTGAAGAATAACCTGCTTAAGAGGGAGGGGGTTAAGACTGTATCAGATTTTTCTAAAGGCTTCCATTAAAGAAGAATGTTAGTTGCAAAGAAGGAACCTTGCTGGCCTAGGAGAAAAATAAAACTCCATTTTACTGTGAATTCATGGATACTACCAGAAAAAAGAAATTTAAGTTAGGCTTCAATATCAGACTACTTATATTATTTTGCCAAATTCAGTAAGAATTTATGGCACAAAATGAAAAGGATCTAATTAAATTATTATGGCTTCTCAAAAGTGAGAGAATTAATTTCAGTGCTTGATTACGTAAAACCTTAATGTTTGCAATACCATAGGGAATAAAAGACAAAAGTTTTAATACATACTCATCAACGGAGCCAGCCAATGGCTTTTTTGATCGCTTAATGGCATAAACGCATCCATCCAGCCTCTTCACACACTTAAACACAGAACCAAATTCTCCAGAGCCAATTTTCTCTAGCTCATGAAATTCTGTTGTATACCGTGACTTCATATTGCTTTCAGTAATTGTGATTCTCTGTAATAAGATATATTCATATATACAAAGACATGAAAATAATTTTTGGCGATGATAGCCCTATGTGTGAAATTTTAAAATCATTACGTTTTATGTTTGAATGAATATTTAACACGTATATATAACTTGTTAAGTAGAAAATGAAATTTCAGAAACAAAAAAATAAAAAGCTATTTACTTTAGCAGGTCTTGTTTCATCTTCAAACTCATAATCACTGGCTTCCATGTCTTCACAAGAACTGGAAAATATTATGTATGTTTCCATCAACAGATTGACAGATACTTCAACTAGAGACCCAAAACTTTATCTGATAGATGTACAGTGAAAATGCATTTGAATGAATAAAAACAGACAAGAAAGCACTTAACTTTGTAATTACAAGATATAACTCAGCTGATTAAAATGCTGTTCCTACTGAAAATTTCATATTGTCTACAAGTCAATACCACCACACATTTCAAAATTAAAGTCTATTTTTTTAAAAAATTTTAAACGTTTGGGGCGCCTGGGTGGCTTAGTCGGTTAAGCATCCGACTTTCGCTTAGGTCATGATCTCGCGGTTCGTGGGTTCGAGCCCCGCGTCGGGCTCTGTGCTGACTGCCAGCTCAGAGCCTGGAGCCTGTTTCAGTCTGTGACTCCCTCTCTCTCTGACCCTCCCCTGCTCACGCTGTCTCTCTCTCTCTCCTAGAAATAAATAAAACATTAAAAATAAAAAAATAAAAAAAAAATTTTAAACGTTTGTATTTATTTTTGAGAGAGAGATAGAGACAACATGAGCAGGGGAGGGTCACAGAGAGAGAGGGAGGCACAGAATCCAAAGACAGGTTCCAGGCTCTGAGCTAGCTGTCAGCAGAGACCGAGGGGCTCGAACCCACAAACCGTGAGATCATGACCTGAGCTGAGGTCGGACGCTTAGCCAACTGAGCCACCCAAGCACCCCTAAAGTCTTTCTAAATAACTCTCTCTGCCCGCCTCATTTTTATACCAGATTTCCTACAACCTATCTAACCTTTTTATTCCTTCCTTTCTTACACCACTACTTCTCCACAGCTGATTACTTTCCACTTGCCTCTCCTCATAGGCAAGTGCTAGTAACAGAAAAATTTCAGAGCATAAACTTCCATGGCATACAGATGAAATTAAATTTTGAGAAGTACCACAAACCAACCTTGGATGGTAACTAAATAACTTACTCATTCCAATGTGTTCGCTTTCTTCTACGACACTGTCCTGAGGAATGAAGTAACACAGAATCTGGGGTAAAAGGATTAATATTCACTTGAGGAGTCTGTCGCATGTCAAATTCCCTTTTTCCTGATTTTTCTGTATCCATGAACAGAGAACCACCTCGGAGTTTAACAGAGCTGGAATCGATTCCTCGAGCTTTGGAGAGCAAACTCTAGGACAGGAAAAGTGAAATTTTAGTATCTAAATCCTACAGCCTTCTCAACCCAGTCTTCAACAAGCCTTTCACATGGCTGATACTGTAGGTCAAAGCAACACACAATCCACTGCATCTCAAGCAAAATAAACAGTGGTCAACTTGAGGAGTCTGAAAGGATCACCTTTCCTGAAAAAACAGCCACAAAAATAGGTCTTTAATACTAAAATGAGTAGAAATGCAGACTACAGTGAAGTTTACTTTAGAGTCTAAAAGTTAAACTTTCAATCCATTTAAAAATACAAAGAAGTCAGGGAGCCCCATAAAAACTCCCTTCCCCCCCATCCAAATAGAGCTTTCAAAACCACCTCCGCTGGCCTCCTCCCCTGGCCTCCAGAGGGATCTTGCCTTGGGCATGTCCCTAATACACAAGAACACTCAAAAAAACACACTTCTTCCTGAGGTCTGCCTAGAACTAACGGTACTGAACCGCACTCACTTCAAAGGTACGTTTTCCATATTACTCTTACAAACGCGATGCTTGTCTTAATCTCGTGAAGGGTCCGTTTTAAAATCTACAGTTACTTTTAAAGTTCCCCAAGTGGCAATCTGCACACTCACTTGCCATTCAACAACAGGTGCTGAACACCTCCGTCATTGTGGTACGTTACCAGCAGTATGAAAGCACAAGGGCCCAAGCAACACCACCACTGCTGGCTTTTAAGAGTTAATATCCTTAATCATTACACTCGGGGTGACCACACGCGCATTGCAAACCCAAGGGTGTAAACAAACGCTTACCCGATAAATATGCACCGATAGACGCTTAAAAGCTACCCTGAATTAAGGAGTCTTTACGACTGGAAATGCTTGGGAAAAACAGCCTTTCCTCCCAAGTCGAAGCGCAGTCTTCCTGCATACCTCCAACTTAACCCTTTAAGACCACATGACACGAAACGATAAGCTCATGAAAAAAATTTTTAACCGAACTCCTGCGTGTGCCGCCCAAATTACAGGGCCCATCACTGCATTTAAAAGGCACCAGATGGCTGCGGCGCTCGGGAGTGTCAGGTGGCCGCGTCAGCACCACTCCACATCCTTCCAAACCGCGTTATCAGTACCACACTCCAGGCTGACACGCTCGGCACGGCCCCGACTCGACCGGCGTGAAATCGTCAGCCACCTGGACCGCGCCGATCAGCCCCTTTGAAAGATGAAGAAGTTCCAGAAGAGGCCCATTGTTCAGTTACATAATCTTAACGGACAACTTCTGGGCAGGGCCAAAAAGAGGGGCTGCCAACTTTTTGTTGCGGCTCAGGGGAGCGAGTGGGGGTGCGGCCGGGCGGTTATGTAACCGAACCCGGGGAGCGCCGCGCTCGGCTCCCGGCGCCGCGGCCTTTTTAAAAGGCTGGGCGGGCGCGGGCTCGGGGCGCCCGGGCCCCGCGTCCTCTCACCTTGGGCGTGTGCGGCGTGTCGAACAGCCGCAGCTTGCGGAAGGTCTTGTGCGGCGGGGTCCCGGGGTGGTCCGGCAGCGGCGAGCAGGGGCCCTCGCTAACCCGGCGCGCCCCGCAGCCGCGCGGGGACGCATCCCCCGGGCCGCCGCAGCGCACCGGCGAGAACGAGCTGCCCAGGAAGTAGGCGGCTGCCGGGGACTTGACCGGCGACGAGGAGCCGAAGCCCTCCTCCTCCCACGAGTCACCCTCGGCCCCGCCGCCGGCCGCGTCCGCGCCGGGACAGGGGCCCCGCAGCAACATGTCCTCCTCCAGCTCCCCGGGGCTGCAGGGGGCCGGGCCGGGCGAGCGGCGGCGCTCGGGGCCGGGCTCTGTGGGGCTCCGCGCGGGCGGCAGTGGAGAGTCAGGCTCTTGAAAGGCCGAGTCCTCCCCAGTGCTGTGGCCGCTGCCCTCCTCCTCTTCCTCCTCTTCCTCCTCCTCACAGTCGCTACAGGGCGAGAAGATCAGCTTCTGCCGCAAAGTGCAAGAAGCCCCGGGGCGGCGAGGAGGCGGCGGCTGCTGCCGGCTTAGGAAGCTCATCACGTCCCTGTGCCCAAGGCCGAGGACCGGGGAGCCGAGGAGCTGAGAGCCGGAGCCCGCGGAGTCGAGGACGCGGACTGCCCAGGGGGCGGGTCCGCCACGTGCGACTGGGCGCGCCTGGTTGCCGCGGTGGCGGACGTGCGCGGCGGCGGGCTGCGGCTCCGGAGCGCTCGGGACTGCGGGCGGCGGTGCCGGGGGTCGGCAGCGGCAGCGCGGACTGCCCAGCGGAGGCGGGGCGGCCCGGGCGCGGAGGCTGGTGTCCCCGCAGGTCCAGCCGCAGGTTCGGGCTCCGCGGCTTCCCGCGACCGTTAACCACGTGAGTGCCCAGCGCACCAATCCCCGCCCAGCCCGGGGTTTGAAAAAAAAGGAGGGCGCGACGTAGCCCGCGGGGGAGGGATCGGCTACGCGATTTTGGCGCGAACCCGCTGGCTCCGCCCGCCCTCGGCGGCCAGGCCTGGGCGGGCGCAGCGCCACCAGCCTATGAGCGAGCCCGACCTCCGGGAGCCGGGCCGGGCGCCGCCCGGTCTGGGCCGGACGGGGCAGCCAAGAATGCCCTTTGGGAGGAGCGAAGGGTGCTGGGCTCGACTAGGCCCAGCCGAACGCCCCCTTGGAAGCGGGCCTGCTCTCGGTCCTTCAGGAGCTCTGGGGTCTGAGGTGGGGATCAGGGAACACTTCTGGGTGCCTCCGGGTCGGGGCCAGCAGGGAACCACCGTGCCTCCCGTGCCAGCCGCGCGTTCCTTTGGTGCGAGCCACTGGGGCGTTGTAGGCGTGGCTGTAGGCAGTCACGTTCCCGGGTAGAGGTTTGGACCGGAAGTGGTGACTCTGGAACTTTGAGAACTGAGCCTGTTGCTTAGGCCATTCCCAGAAATCAGCAGGAAGGCCAACACACAGGACCCCGAGGCGGGGAAACCGGCTGTGGGGGGAAGGCCTCTGGAGCCCTGGTTTCCCTCCAGCGTGACTCTCAGGGTCGGGTGTGCCCCCAACGAGGCGAGCTCCCCCAGGCCACGGCAGGCCATCCCAGACTCTAGAGTAAATACCAGCGACACCACAATCGGCCCCACCACGAAACCAAGTGCCCACCACGAGGCCCAGTGTTTATATTTGTTTGCCAGCACGTGGGCCAGTGTTGGCAAAAAGGATTGGCCCACCTCACTGCAATCTTAAATGCAGCTTAAGAAAAAATTCCTATAGTAGCCTGTCAAATTGTGGTTTCATCTGCCCTTTAGAGTCGCACAGGAAAGTTTCTGGGGTTTTTCAGTTGTAAATAACCCCGTGATGAATATTCTAATTCCTCACGTGGTTTTTTCCCCCTCTGTGTAGAGGGTTTTTTTTTTTTTCTAAAGATAGATTCATAGAAGTGAGGATTACTCGGTCAAAGGCTATAAACTGCCAAACTGCCCCCCAGAAGAAAACAATTTACAATCTCACTGGCAGTGGATTAGAGCGCGCTGCTCATGAATTTTGGACATTAGTGGATATTTAATGTTTGCTAATGTAATTTCGTTTTGTTTTGTTTTTAATGTTGTTTGTTTTTTGAGAGAGAGCAGGGGCGGGGCAGAGAAGGGGGAACAGAGGATCAGAAACGGGCTTCATCTTGACAGCAGAGAGCATGACTCTGGGCTTGAGCTCAAAAACGTGAGGTCATGACCTGAGTGAAGTCCATGGTTTAACTGACTGAGCCATTCAAGCCCCCCTAATTTTGTTGTTTTGACTACTATGGTTGGACAGTGTTCATGCTCCAATGGCCACTTATATTTATTTCTATTGTCTGTTTTATTGTAGCACCTTATGAGTATTAACACTTTACCACTATATTCTAACACATTTCAAAGACTGACCTCAAGCTGCATTTTTAATAATGGAACATTTTAATACTTACCACATGGACCAAGAGCACATTGTATATACATTGTATGTTAGCCAATTTGATAATAAATTATATTTTTTAAAAAAAACTTACCACATGGAAAATTCCCTGAGATCACATAACTGAAGATTCAGTGAAGGGTAAACAGCTGTGTTCTCCAGACATTTGCTTTTGTGTCTTTGTTTTGTATGTTAATCCAAATTCAATGTTAAGCTCTTGAAAGACTGGAACTCTATCTACCCTTTTGTCATGTTTCAAGGAGAGGCATTCTCTGATCCCTAGTGGGGATACCCCAAAGGGAATGGTTTCTAGCACTCTTCCTACAACACCTCCTCTCCTTCACTTCTGATGCAGTATAATCCTTTGATATGGGTAGTTGACCATATTGAATCACTTTTCTTAATTTCATGTAAGTGTAAATAAAAATAACTTTAGGGGCACCTGGGGTTCTGTTGGTTGAGCATCCACCTTTGGCTCAGGTCATGATCTCAGGAGTTCAAGCTCCACATTGGGCTCTTTACTGTCAGCACAGAGCCTGGTTCAAATCTATTCCCCTCTCTCTGCACCTCCCCCACTTGGACTCTCTCAAAAATAAAATAAAAACATTTTTAAAAATTTAAAAAGTAACTTTAGAAAACTACTCTTTATTGATTTTTAACATGAGTTGTATGTGAAAATAGTGTTTCCTAAGTAAACTTTAAAGCTCAGAAGATAACCTCTCCCCAACTAGAATGTTGCTCCTGAGCCCCTTCTCTGTAGGAATTCTGTATCCTCTGTTGCTATCCATGCAAGCTCACTTCCCCTCCCCCTTCACTCCTTCACAACATCCTGTTATTTCCTTAACAGGCTTATATCTATCTCAAAGTGTGTTGATTGTTTATTACTATCCTCTTCTAGAAAATGAGTTCCCTGAGTATAGGGACCTTTTCTATTTTGTTTATTGCAGTATTCTAACATGGCTTACGTGCTCAATATCTTCTGAGTGATAATAGAGTCCTTATTTAAATATTTGTTGATTGGCTTATTTTTCTATTTCAATATAAATTCAAATGGTACAGAAGTATCCCAGCTGCTCCTTCTTGGAGGTAGACACTCTTTTAACATTTGTTTTTTTCAACTCTTAACCATGCCACCTGTCTGCTTCCCTACCTAAACTGGGAGGTCCTTGAAGTAGATTAGGGCAAAAGGGCCTGGCTTCCAAATGGGAAGGGAAGAGTTCTTGGTCCCCAGTCCCAGTACTTTAAATTCTTGGCACCAAAGTCTGTCCACAGAATGGGAGAGGTAAATTTCCATTGAATGTATAGAATGACTGAAGGAAAGAAGGAATTTCTTCAAAAGTTGGGAACAAGACTCAGTGGGAGAACCATTTCTTCTATAAAGCCTTTCCTTAACTTTCTCCACTTCTAGGTAAAAGAGACACTCCACGAACCAGATTTTCCACCACACCTGGCATGGACTCAGTAACAGTCTTTGTTTACTTGTCTGGCTTCCCTTCCAACCAGGGCTGAGATCAAGTTTTATTTGTCTTTAGAGCTCCAGTGACCAGCAATGTGCCTTGGCCCCCAGAAAGGAACTTAATAAATGTTTCTGGAATAATTGAATAAAAAGCTAGTGTTCTTTAACACAAAAGTGCCAAAATGAGTTAGAAACCTGGGCCCTACCTCCTCTAGCTAAGAACATGGCACAGTGCTATGGTTTAACTGCAGCAATGTCCTAACTGAAATTCTAAATGATTGTTCTGATTTTTTAAATTTCATGCTTCTCTGAGTACAGCACTCACTGTACCAGAGGGATGGAGTTACGCCCACCTGCCCCGGGCATATCTAATTCAAATTTCCTGTTCTTTTCTCCACCCAATGTTGTTCCTAACTGTAATGTTGCTAGGCAACTTTTGCAGAATCCACAAGTTTGTGGTAATGTTGTAATAACTGAGTAAAAATCTTGCCTCTAGGTGTTGGGAGAACAAACAACCTGTTTATCTCCTTTAGACAGATGACTTAGCAAGTATAAGACTTTAATACCACTATTGTCAGCCCATTCACCTTCCTTAGCAGCAAGATAAGCAAGATTCCTGCCCTGAAGATTTATGATTGGGATTCCTAAGTCACCCTCTCAAATACTTTTTTTTTTTTTTAAGTTTATTTATGTATTTTGAGGGAGAGAGAAAGGGCGAGTCCTGGAGGGCAGAGAGCGAGAGGGGATGCCAAGAAGGCTCTGCACGGTCAGCACAGTTTGGGGCTCACATCCACAAGTCGTGAGATCATGACCTCAGCCCAAGTCAGATGCTTAACCAACTGAGCCACCCAGTTGCCCCTCAAATTTTTTAAATGTATACAAGTACCTAAATATATGTTCATTTTCTTAGTAACATAAGTCGTACACTTTTGAATGAAATATCCTTCAGTACTAGGGACTAATTTTTCAGTCTGTAGACATGTTTCATGAGAATAGCTAGGCTTTACCCAAAGCTGAATCTTTTCTAGTTTATGCTTTTGATTCTGGAGAAATAATAACTCTCTCTAAATAGGAGCCTGTTCTGATAGATTTCTAATTTATTTAGAAAAGAAACCATGTTGGTCAAATCTGTTTTTCACTTAGCCAAATACTAGGGGAGTGCCTGAGTGACTCGGTTTGTTAAGTACCTGACTCGACTTCAGTTCAGGTCATGATCTCAAGGTTTGTGAGTTTGAGCCCTGCATTGGGGCCTCTGGATTTCTCCCTTCCTCTCTCTCTGCCCCTCCCCCTCCCCTACTCACACTCTCACTCACACACACACACACACACACACACACACACACACATTCTCTCTCTCTCTCTCTCTCTCTGCATCTGTCTCTCAAGGTAAATTAGTAAAATTTAAAAATATATATATTAGGGATGTGCCTGGCTGACTCATTCAGTAGAGCATGTGACTCTTGATCTTGAGGTCATGAGTTTGAGCCCCCTATTGGGTGTTGAGCCAACTCAAAAAAAAAAAAAAGTCAACCAGGCGTTCTCCCCACCAAATCTTTAAAAACAAAACAAGGGGACACCTGGGTGGCTCAGCCAGTTAAGCATCTGGCTGATTGTATACAAATCAAGTCAGAACAGAAATGGTACAGTTGATCCTTGAAGAACATAGAGGCTAGGGGTGCTTACCCCTTGCTATAAGAAATCAGTGTATATCTTTTGACTCCTCCAAAATGTAACTAATAGCCTACTGTTGATCAGAAGCCTTACTGAGAACATAGACAGTTGGTTGACACATATTTTGCATGCTATATATTGTAAGAATATATTATATATTATATATATTGCATGCTATATATTGTAAGAATATATTATATTCTTACAATAAAGTAAACTGGAGTAAAGAAAATGTTAAGAAAATTATAAGGAAAGGGGCGCCCAGGTGGCTTAGTTGGTTAAGCATCCAACTCTTTTTTTTTTTTAATGTTTTATTTATTTCTGAGGGAGAGAGAGAGACAGCGCGAGCAGAGAAGGGTCAGAGAGGGAGGGAGACACAGAATCCGAAACAGCCTCCAGGCTCTGAGCTGTCAGCACAGAGCCCAATGTGGGGCTTGAACCCACGAACTGTGAGATCATGACCTGAGCTGAAGTCGGACGCCCAACCGACTGAGCCACCCAGGTGCCCCAAGCATCCAACTCTTGATCTTGGCTCAGGTCATGATCTTATGGTTCATGGGTTTGAGCCCCGCATCTGGCTACGTGCTAACAGTGCAGAGCCTTCTTGAGATTCTTTCTCTCTCCCTCTCTCTCTCTGCCCCTCCTGTGCTCGCTCTCTCTCTCTCTCTCTCTCTCTCAAAATAAATAAGTAAACTTAAAAAACAATAAAATTGTAAGGGAGAATACATTTCCAGTACTGTACGGTATTAATAGAAAAAATCCATGTATTAGTAGTCCTGCAGAGTTCAAACCCCTGTGGTTCAAGGGTCAACTGTATTGATATAATAAGAACTTGAGAAGTATGGCTCAGGAAAAGTGGTCAGTTGAAAGCTTATATTTTAATGAAATAAACATTATCTCTTCTCATGCCTAATTAATCCTTAATGACTACTAACACTATTTCTATTTATGCTTTTAACATTTATTTAAGGTAGATCAAGTACAAATTTCATTATATCCTTGAGGTATGGATTATATCAATTATAATATGTAGGAATGGAATATGGATATGAATATTTTCCATACCTAAAGGAATATTCTTATTCAATTTGTATGGACTGCATACAAAAAGGCATACAAAAAGTTTGAGGACCTAAGATTCTCATTCAGTTTTTGCTTAGGGGCTTCAGCTGTGAGAGACCATGCTGGGGCACTCAAAAGCTATATCTGCACATATATGAAACCTTGCCTGTAACCAGCCTTCTTAGTAAAAGCAGCCTTCAGGCCTGCTCCCAGTTATCTCAGCCCTTACACAGGCTTCCTAATCTTGAAAGAATTGATAGTCCTCTGTAATCAGTCAGGCCTGTGGCAATGATACTAACTTCAAGACTTTTCCCAAGAGAAAATACTGACCACGGTATGATCCCTAGATAAGAAAGGAGTTCTCAGTCAACATATTTAAAACTATAGCTCTGTAAAGCAGTTAGCGAAAACATCATGCTTCCTCCTTGATATTTTTAAAACTCCTTTCTACTGGGATGAAACTGAGTAGCTGCATTTTCTCCAATAATGCTTTGTTTTTCCTTTACAGAGGCACAAAGGGCTGCTTTTCTCTGTGTTCTGAGTTTCAATAACTGAAAAGGTCACTTCGCAAAAATGTTATAAAAAGGAGAAACCATGAGTGCCCAACAGAATGCTGATGCTCAATACACATTTGAGTAATGGATTGATTGCCTTTCGGGTTAGCGACATACTCAGGAAATGACCTGGATGACCACAAGGACTGCCCGTTGTTTGCGGACTACACTGTGATTATTTAAACCAGCTTTGTTCTTATTACTGCAGCACAAAAGATGTGATGACTCTTCTTTACTGAGTCAAGGGGTTCTGTCTCATTAGGAGAGGGAAAGGAGGAGATAAGGCAGACATCCCATGCTGCTCTTTTGTGTAGCAACAGACGTGTTTGGGTATTGCTGTTTTGATGACTCAGTAGTGAGTCAGTTTTAAAGTTCTGTAAAAGGCCATGTTCAGCTCAGACAGGATTACGATGAGCTCATTGGGTAGAGAGTAGTGAGTAGTGTTGTGATACCATCAGCTGATTGGTGGTGTAAATATGTACATGGAAAAATCATACTGGCTAAGATGATCTAGTTCCTGAGTGCAGTAATCAACTGTACCTGGCAGTCATCTATTGTGTGCCTACTGTGTTCAAGCACCATCCATGGTCCAAGCACGCACTCCCCATTACCTTTGTAAAGGTCAGAATATGAGAAACGGCTTAAGTGCTACAAAGATCTGGGGTGCTTGAAGGCACTGGGAAAAGTATACTGCCAGCTATATGGTAGGCACTGAGCCAGATGCTTTACATTTTTATCTTATTTAATCTTTTAAAAAATATTTATTTTTGAGAAAGAGCATGAGCAGGGGAAGGGCAGAGAGAGGGGGAGACAGAGGATTCAAAGCTGGCTCTGTGCTGACAGCAGAGAGCCTGATGCAGAGTTCAAACTCACATACTGCAAGATCATGACCTCAGCCGAAGCTGGATGCTTAACCAACTGAGTCACCCAGGCGCCTCTAACTTATTTAATCTTTAAAGGAACCCTCTGAGAGAGGTATTTTTACTCACATTTTGTAGAACAAAATGAAAGCCAGATAGGTTCAATGCCTGCAATATAGCCATAGAGCTAATATTCCCGAGACTATATTCCTGAGACTGTATTACTACTGGCTTAAAGATTAGCTCTTTCTACCCCAGCAAGAATGGAGTAAGATGAAGGTGAGAACTAATTAGAAGACTTGTTGAAGCAAGGTTGCTGGACCCCACTGGTGGGACAGACAGTTATGCAGTGTGATGCTAGAGTCTGGACAGCAGCACACATATCTTGTCTGGTGTGAATGAGGGAAGTGGGATCCGAAGAGAGGTAGACTGGGGTGCCTGGATGGCTCAGTCAGTTAAGCGTCCTATTTGGCTCAGGTCATGATCTCACAGTTCATGGGTTCGACCCCCATGTCAGGCTCTGTGCTGACAGCTAGCTCAGAGCCTGGAGTCTGTTTCGGATTCTGTGTCTCTCTCTTCTGTTTCGGATTCTGTGCCTCCCCTGCTCACGCTGCCTCTGTCTCTCAGAAATAAATAAAACATTTTTTAAAAATTTAAAAAACAACAACAAAGAGAGTTAGACTTGTGCCTTCACTTTTTTGTTTTAACATAAAAAACCCACATGTATTTTAAATTTTTAAATCAGGAGGAAATATTACAAAAATTGATATTATCATATGTTGTAAAGAATATGGAGAAATGCGTTTTTGTCTCCTATGGGGGTGGTTGTAAATTGGTACCATTTTAAAAAGATTATTTTGATGTTTTCTGTTATAATTTAAGTTATTTATACTCTTTGACCTAGCAATTCCACTGAAATGTTTATATAGATTTTGCAAAATATATGTAAAAGAATGCTTATTACTGTACAGTTCATTCAGTGAATACTTAGGGAGATAGATTCTTCTATGGACTTGGCATTCCTCTGGGCACTGGGAACACAGCAGTGAATCAAAACAAAGCCCTTTCAGAAAACTTTTGATGTCTCTGGTAGAGATAGACAATGCAAATAAGTAAACAAATGTACAAAAAATATCAAGTAGTGATAAGTGCTGTTAAAAGGGGAGGAGGTAAACGATTATGAAGTGGTAGAGAGTTGGGGAAAAGTGCCATTTTAATTAGTGTCATCTAGGAAAGCCTTTCTGAGGAGCCAGCATTTGAGCAGGAACCTGAATGAAGTAAGGGAATCAGCCAAATGGAGAAAGTGTATTCTAGGCATTGTTCATAATACCAAAAATTGCAGGCCACCCAATGTCTGTTAAATACCAAGTAACCACAGTCTGCAAAATAATGAGAGAAGCTATATGTACAGAATGAAAAGATATTTAAGATACAATAAAAAATGTTGCAAAAACTGCATAATAATTCAAGTTTTTAAAAAGTCGCCTAAGCGCCTGGGTGGCTTAGTCGGTTAAGCGTCCGACTTTCGCTTAGGTCATGATCTCGCGGTTCGTGGGCTCAAGCCCCGCGTCGGGCTCTGTGCTGACTGCCAGCTCAGAGCCTGGAGCCTGTTTCAGTCTGTGACTCCCTCTCTCTCTGACCCTCCCCTGCTCACGCTGTCTCTCTCTTTCCTAGAAATAAATAAAAAAGAAAAAAGAATAAAAAGTAGCCTAAGCAAATATATTTATCAGAGGAAAGACATCTAGAGAAACACACAAAAGTGTCAAAAAACCTGTTATGAGGGGTGCGTAGATGGCTCAGGTCATGATCTCGCGGTTCATGAGTTCGAGCCCTCCGTCGGGCTCTGTGCTGACAGCTCAGAGCCTGGAGCCTGCTTCAGATTCTGTGTCTCCCTCTCAGTCTGCCCCTCCCCCACTCATGCTCGCTCTCTCTCTCTCTCTCTCTGTCTCTCTCAATCTCTCTCTGTCAAAAATGAATAAACATTAAAAAATAAAAAATAAAAACCTATTACGAATGGTTGTATGGATTGAATGAGAGAACAAGTCAAAGTGCATAGGTGCCAACTAAAGAGAGAGCCAGGAGGAAAGCTTCTGAAACAGGATAAGGTGGAGAGAATTATGACACAAGTCTTGAAGACCCATCATACCCTTGCTGTTTCTGATGGGCTTGGAGCACTCCTCTCAGGTCGCTGATGTCTGCACCCTCCTTTTTCCTTGCTTCCCCACATCCCTATCCCCTTCCTTTAGTTTTGCTCTTGAGAAAGGAGCTTTCTTAGCCTGCTTTCTTAGCCTGGTCTTCCTGCCCCTCCCAGACAGGCAACTTGTGCTCTGGCTGCAGTCTGTGGTGAGGTGCTGATAACGAAGAGGGCTTCCAGGACCCCTCTGATTTATTATAGGCTCACTTCTAAGTGCAGAATAAAAAGGCTTCATCCTTGGTTATCAGCTTCAGAATATTAACTGGGCTCAGTTTGGGGGATAGGATTGCTCACACACACTCCTGCCAATGTTGACCACACCACCAGCCTTGCCATCATGGTTTTTGAAGCAGCTAAGCTGAAAGTGTTTGATGCCCACCCTACTCCCACCCACCACTACCAAGCTCTGCTGACTTCGGGGGGGCCCTGTGTATCTGTACGCTTGCCAACCAGTTGTTAGAAACAACACAAGAGCACAGAGAAATGCCCAGTAAAAAATAAACAGTAAAAAAATGGGGGTGCCTGGGTGGTTCAGTCAGTTAAGCATCTGACTTCAGCTCAGGTCATGATCTCATGGTTTGTGGGTTCAAGTCCCGATTCGCCACTGGCAGTGTGGAGCCTGCTTGGGATTCTCTTTCTCCCTGTCTTTCTACTCCTTGGCTGCCACATGTGCTCTCTCTTTCTAAATAAATAAACTTTTAAAAAAATGTTCTGTAGTCTTATATAGTTTCTGATAATTTTCCAGTTAATTATTTTGGATTCTAGGTAGGCAATCATAAAATTGATAATAATTTTCTTCTAGTATTTATGACTTATTGTTTGTTGTCTAATTGCATTAACTAGCACTTTCAGAACAACATTAAATAATAAGAGGGGTGTTCAATGGCCAATTAGCTCATTTTATTGGAGCATGGTTCTAATAATAGGAGAGGTGGTGAGCAGCCTTGTCATGCTCCTAACTCTAATGGGAATATTAAGAGTAATACCGGGAGTGGGGACAGGCATCAGGCTGGCTCGGTAGATAGAGCTTGCAACTCTTGGTCTTAGGGTTGTGAGTTTAAGTCCAATGCTAACTGTAGAGCTTACTTGAAAAATAAGTAAATAAATATGGGGCACCTGGGTGGCTCAGTCAGTTGAGCATCAGACTCTTGATTTTGGCTCCAGTTTTGGGATCGAGCCCTATGTCAGGCTCTGCGCTGAGTGTGGAGTCTGCTTGAGATTCTCTGTCTTTCTCTCTGTCCTTCTCCTCCTCTCCTCCACTTTTGTGCTCTCTGTCTCTCTGAAAAAAAGTTAAAATGAAAAAAGACAAAGAAGAGTAATACTGGTTGATTAATGTATATATGTGTGTGAGTGCACATGCACAGAATTTTCACCTGTGTTAATGTTAAAAAGGTCTTCCTTTTATCAGAATATTTATGAGGAATGAATATTAAATGATATCACATTTTTACTGTTTCTCTTATTTATGCTGCTTTTTCCTCTGTTGTCTATATGGTGATTTGTATTAATGGATTTCCTTATGCCACTCTATCCCTCCTGAAATAAATGTGCTTAGTCAAATTGTTTTCAAAATATCCTACAAAATAATGTTAGTATATTCCATGCAGGCATTTTTCATCTGTAGTTATAAATAAGGCTGATCCAAAAGGATTGTTGCACAATCTTTATAAGATTTTGGCTTCATGAAACACTGGGATGTTTTACTTCTTTCTCTATGCTTTAGAATAGCTTTAATAGTAAGAAAATGATTGATTTCCTGAAAATCTGAAAGAAGTTGCTCATGGACATAGCTAGGTTCTGCTTTTTTTTTTTTTTTTTTTTTTAATGTATAGCTTTTGACCACTTTTGTCCAAGCTTATTTATCTGCATAGATTTTCTACTTTGAGTCCCAGTTGGTAATTTATATTTCCTTCATTATTGTCCATTTCATTCAGATTTTATATGGTATTAGCATAGGATTGGGCAAATGTTGACTGAATCCCCTCCTTATATTTCTCATCATTTCTTCTGTACCCATCTGTAAACCCTTTCTCATTCCTAATTTGTATATTTATGTTTTGCCTTTCTTTTTTATTATGTTAGTTAGTGGCTTATCAGTTTTATTGTTTGCTTCCTCCCAACCGAAAGAATGGATCTCTTTTTTTAAAATTTTTTGTTAACATTTATTCATTTTTTAGAGAGAGAGAGACAGAGTGTGAGCAGGGGAGAAGCAGAGAGAGGGAGACACAGAATTTGAAGCAGGCTTTAGGCTCTGAGCTGTCAGCACAGACCCCAGTGCTGGGCTTGAACCCACAAACTCTGAGATCATGACCTGAGCTGAAGTTGGACGCTTAACTGAGTGAACCACAAGGGCGCCCCTCATTTTGCTTTTATCTTGGTTAATTTCTTCCTTTCACTTTCTTTATATTTTGCTTGTGCTGTGACTTTTCCCCCCTCTTCTAATTTCCTGTGTTGTCTGATTTCTTAATAAACTTTTCTCATTCAGCAGTCAAAGTGTTTAAGGCCTTACATTTTCTCGTGAATACAACTTTGGCTACATTCCATAAATAGTTTTACTGAGTTATTTTTTTTTTAATGTTTTTTATTTATTTCTAGGAGAGAGAGAGAGAGAGAGAGAGACAGCATGAGCAGGGAAGGGTCAGAGAGAGAGTCACAGACTCTGAAACAGGCTCCAGGCTCTGGGCTGGCAGTCAGCACAGAGCCAGACGCGGGGCTCGAACCCACGAACCGCGAGATCAAGACCTAAGCGAAAGTCGGACGCTTAACCGACTAAGCCACCCAGGCGCCCCACTGAGTTATTTTTAAAATAGTCTGTAATTTAGTTTTTAAACTTCTGTATTGAAGTATAATACACATACAAGAAAAGTAAACATGCCAAAATATGTACAGTTTAGTGAATATTCACAAATTCAACACCCAGATTAAGAAATAGAATATTACTGGGGCACCTGGGTAGCTCAGTTTGTTGAGTGTCCAACTTCAGCTCAGGTCATGATCTCACAGCTCATGTGTTAAAGCCCCGCATTGGGCTCTGTGCTGACAGTTTGGAGCCTGGAGCCTACTTCAGATTCTGTGTCTCCCTCTCTCTCTCTCAAATATAAATAAATACTAAAAAAAAAAAAAGAAAGAAAGAAAAGCAAAGAAAAAAGAAACAGAGTACTACCAATACCCAGGACCACTGCATAATTTATAGGGCTCAGTGAGAAATGGAAATGCAATGTTCAGATTTTATTAAGGTGTGTTACAGCAGAACATTCAACCCACTGTGAGATCTTTCTTTCTTTCCCTTTCTTTCTCTCTTTCTTTCTCCTTTCTTTCTTTCTTTCTTTTGTTTTTGTTTTTTTTTTGTTTTGTTTTGTTTTGTTTTGTTTTGTTTTGTTTTTTGGTGCTGAGACCCGGGATCTTTCTTTTGTTTTTAATGTTTGTTTATTTTGAGAGAAAGAGTGAAAGAGAGACAGAGAGTGAAAACACAAGGCGGGGCCTGAACTCATAAACCATGAGATCATGACCTAAGCTGAAGTCAGACACTTAACCGACTGAGCCACCCAGGAGGCACCCAATGTGGGATCTTTCTAAGTGCAGGGCTCTGTGTGTACACTCACAAAGCTGGCCCTGCCAGCCTGCCTCTGGGCTCTCTTCCTATCCCTAACCCATCTCCCCACCGAATGTACCCACTCGCCTGACTTCAGATAGCAAAAATAGCTCTGCTTGTACTCTTCTGTGTCTAACTCCTATAGCTTAGTATTATGTTTGTGAGGATCATCCATACTTTTACACGTAGTTGAAGTTTCTACATTCTCATTGGTGTATGGTTACAACTACATAATTCAGTTTTGTATTGTCACTGACTGAAGAATTATTTAAGACAACTTGAGAACTTTTCCTACTCTGAGCACACTAGGCTACGGACCAGCTTCCTAGTTTCAGGCTCTTTTCTTCTGAATGAGTGGGTCATTACTCATGGAACTTATAGTATGAATAAGAAACAGTGAGCTTTATTCCCTCCTCACGTTCTTCTGATACACAGGAAGGAAGAAAGAAGTTAGCTGACGTTAAAGCCAATGGCTTTTTTAACCTCTCCACACAGAGTTGTTTTTAACTTCTCTAGAGTACTAGCACACTCTGACTATATACAAAGGGGCTGAGGTTGTGCTGTCAGCCTGTAAGTTGCCGAGGAAACTGGAAAGAAATTGGGTCCTTCTTTGTCAGGTCAGGGAAAGCATTTCTATCATGGATCTGAACAGTGGCCATGTCCTGTGCAGGTACATTACCTCAGGCTGCTCTGGAGAAATGACCAGTGGGCCCTTGTGATATATGGGGGCAACTGGCTACAGTCCTGACATTGAGAAACGGCTGGATATTTAGGGATGAATAGACCACTAATCCTTAAAAGATGTATTGCTAAAAGTCGATCACACTTTTACATTCCAAATCTAATGTTTAAGCCTAAATTCAAACATATTTTACTAAAATCAACTTGCACCAGCCAGCCTTGTATTTAATTAAGGCCTATAGCTCAAATTTTGTGACCACACATAGACAATTTTTTAGCAAGGTGCTACAAGTAGAGGTAGAGGGCCTATCGGTGAGATTCTTTCTTGAAAACAAACAACTTTGTTTTTAGATAATAAAAAGCTCATACTACAAAATTCAAAAAGCACAAAAAGGTATACAAGGGCGAGTCTCCCTTTCATCCCAAGCTTCCAGCCTATTCCCCAGAGGCAAACAATATTATTGTTTTCCTGTCTGTCCTTTCAGAAATGGTCTATGTAAATTATGTAATCTTTCAAATATTTGTATAAGAACTTGTAGCATCTTATACACACTATTCTGCACCTTGCTTCTTCACTGATGGATGGTGCTTCATGTTAATGCATGTTGATGTACTATTTATTTATTTATTTATTTATTTATTTATTTATTTTTCCCCATGAGGAGTGGAACTCATGAGCCGAGATCAAGAGTTGCATGTTCCACCAATGGAGCCAGCCAGGCACCTCCTGCCTCAATTTTTTAAAGGCTGCATAGTATTCCATTGCTAGATGAACTATAATTTTTTAAAAGAGGGTTTTTCATAGCTTTATTGAAGTGAATTTACATACCATAACATTCACTTATTGAAAATATATACTACTGATCTTTTGTGAATTTGTAGAGTTATATAACCCTTACTACAATCCAATTTTAGAATATTTCTTTCCCCCCAAAAAAGTTTCCTTTTCCTTATGCCTATAATTTACCTTTTAATCATTTAAATAAATTTTTTTCCCTTTTCAAAATTCATTTTATTTTTAAAGTTAAAACACTTTTTTTTTTTTTTTTTTTTTTTTTAGAGAGAGAGCACACTCACAAGTAGGGGAGAGGGATAGAAGGAAGAGAAGAAGTGAACCCTGTGCAGGCTCCGTCTCACAATCCTGGGATCATGACCTGATCCAAAATCAAGAGTCAGTGAACTCAACCAACTGAGCCACCCAGGTGTCCCTTTATCAATTCATTTTAACATTTACTGGGGTCATGATCTTTTGTTTTACAACAGTGGAGAGGATTTGGAATGGTGAAGATGTGTTAGGAGAGCATTTCAAACCATATATAGTATTGATCCTCTCTCACTTTTATTTATTTATTTATTTATTTATTTATTTATTTATTTATTTATTTCTAGGAGAGAGAGAGAGAGACAGCATGAGCAGGGGAGGGTCAGAGAGAGAGGGAGTTACAGACTGAAACAGGCTCCAGGCTCCGAGCCGGCAGTCAGCACAGAGCCCGACGTGGGGCTCGAACCCACGAACCGCGAGATCATGACCCAAGCGAAAGTCGGATGCTTAACCGACTAAGCCACCCAGGCACCCCTATCCTCTCTCACTTTTAAAGAGTAGCTATTCTCCTTTTCATTCAAGGCTCGTGTGAATTTGGAGAGTGAGAGATGTAGGAAATCCTCAACATTTTGCCAGTGAGCTGCTTGCTTTCACTCTTTCTCTCTTCAACAAAATGAGTAGTTTTTTCTTCCTATTTTAAAAGATTATTTATTTTTAAGTAATCTTTACACCCAGCATGAGGCTCAAACTCACAACCCGCAAGATCAAGAGTCATAAGATCTTCCTGCTGAGGCAGCCAGGTGGGTAGTCTTTTTATATTTTTTAACTTAAAAAATATTAATTAAACATTAACTTTTAATGTTTAATTTTGAGAGAGAGAGAGAATGAGAATGGGGGAGCAGCAAAGAAAGAAGGAGACACAGAATCCGAAGCAGGCTTCAGGCTCTGAGCTGTTAGCACAGGGTCCAACATGGGGCTCAAACCCATGAACTGAGAAACATGGCCTGAGATGAAGTCAGATGCTTAACCGACTGAGCCAGCCAGATGCCTCCAAAATAGGTAGTCTTAAGAACAATAGATAGGTTGAAGACAATGAGCAAGCATCTACTCACTCCCTCCAGAAGATGGCTGGTTATGATAAACAGTAGCTAAGTTACAATGGCTACAGACTGCCCTGAGAGAAGTTCGAGGCAGGTGGCCTCCCCATATTAACTAACACTGTCCTTGATGGGCACCCTTCCTTTACTGGATTGTCACCAGGGCTCATCAGAGAGTGTGTGTGTTTTGTTCTAGGGCTGCAGTGGAAGATGGCAGCAGGAGGACACATACCTGCAAGAGAACAAGTGGTAGCAGTGTCATCACATGGTCCAGAACATGAGAATGTCATCAGATGGTCTGTGGCTGTAGTTTGCATCTTTCCTCAGTTCTACTCACTACTCTCTTATCTCAGATATAAGGCTGTCCATAGCTAGTGCTCCAGAATGTGAAATTACACACTGAAATACACAGTGCAAAACTTCTTCCAAAATTAGAGGAATTTTTGTTTTTCTCTGGACTTCTTTTCCTCCTTGGTTTTAAAATTAAGAGTTATGACTGGGTGGCTCAGTCGGTTGAGCGTCTGACTTTGGCTCAGGTCATGATCTCACGGTTCGTGGGTTTGAGCCCTGCGTCAGGCTCTGTGCTGACAGCTCAGAGCCTGGAGCCTGCTTCGGATTCTGTGTCTCCCTCTCTCTTTGGCCCTCCCCTGCTCGTGCTCTCTGTCTCTCTCTCTCAGAAATAAATAAAACGTTTAAAAAAAAGAGAGAGAGAGAGTTATGGGACATCTGAGTTGCTCATTTGGTTAAGTGTCCAACTCTCAATTTTGGCTTATGATCTCACAGGTTCATGGGTTTGAGCCCCACATCAGGCTCTGCACCAATGCAGAGCCTGCTTGGAATTCTCTCTCTGCTCCTCCCCCACTCGCACACGCGCTCTCTCTCTCTCTCTCTCTCTCTCTCAAAACAGATAAGCTTAAAAAGAAGTAAAACTAGGGGCACCTGGGTGGCTCAGTCAGTTGAGTGTCCAACTTCAGCTCAGGTCACGATCTCACAACTCACAAGTTTAAGCCCCACACTGGGCTCTCTGTTGTCGGTACAGAGCCCTCTTTGGATCTTTTGTCTCCCTCTCTCTGCCACTCCCTTGATTTCGTGTGCGCTCTCTCTCTCAAAAATAAATAAAACATTTTTAAAAAATTAAGAGTTAAGTACCTTTCTGTTACTGTTAATATACAGTCTCATTTATATTTTTATTTTCAAAATCAATAATTGTCCATTGAAAAACTAATTAGCGTAGATCCTGTTCTCTTCATCTCTGACAGGAAAGAGAGAAGAGCAAACATACAACATGATCAAAATAGAGCACAAGTGGAGGACAGAGGACGATCTTTTGTGCCTTTCCCACTGTGCTGGCTCCTACCAGGACATCAGCACCTCCAGACTGTCAAGGGGGAAAGTACATCTGCAGGAGGAAGTCACTACCTGACCATCCTCAGAGTCCCCTTCCCCCACCCGGTGCCAGAAGGGTACCCTCCCTTTTGCTGGGAAGAACTCTTGTGACTCAACTTGCAAAGAGAGGATGACCATCAAGCCGGAGCACCTGTGTGCGTTAGAAATCTAAACTCAGGGGGTAGAAACAACAGGAGTCTGAGGAAATATCTATAGAAGGTACAGATGCCAATGGGCCACTTGATACAGTTGCTCTTGTGAGAGCTGCCAGTGTGGCTGGCCCTTCCATACCTTTTTCTGAATTAATCCTGAGGAGAAGGTCCTGGTTGCTGTTTCCTCACAGCTGGGACATCTGTGGTATAACTTCTCTGTTGACTCCCTTGCTCCTGAAGGAGCTCCAATTTCAATGCCAATGAGTGATGACAATGAATGGGACACAGAGAACCAGAAAAGGGATGGAGTTTCACCTTCAGTGGGCACTTTCCTTAGAACCCCTCCTGGTCCCTGGGCTAGATTTGGCTGGACCAGTGGCTTTGAGCAGCAAGGCTAAAATATCCTGTGTATTAGTTTCCTGTTGCTTTTGTAACAAATTGCCACAAACTACTGGTTTAAAATAACACACACACACACACACACACACACACTCACAGAGACACAAATTTATTCTATTATATTTCTTGAGGTCAGAAGTCAGAACTTAGTTTTTGGGGGTGAAGTCAAGGTACATCAGGGTTGGCCCCTTTTGGAAGCTTTGAGGGAAAAAACCAGTTTTCTTGCCTTTTTCAGCTTCTAGTAGCCGCCTGTATTCCATGGCTTATGGCCTCTTTCTTCATCATTGAGTCACATCACTCTAATCTCTGTTTCTGTCAATACATGACCTTCTCCTCTGTCCCTTCCCATATTCCTCATGTAAGGATCACATCGGGTTCACCCAAATAATCCAAGATTGCCTCCCCATCTCAAGATCCTTGATTTAACCACATCTGTAAAGTCCCTTTAGCCATAAACACTAACACTCACAGATTCTGGGGATTAGGACATGGACGTATTGGAGAGGCATTGTTTAGCCTACCAAATCTTATGACCAGTCTACCCCATGAACCCCAGAGAGCCCACTCAGAAGCTTCCCACTCAATGCTGAGGCTTGGAGGAGCTGATACAAGACTCTCTTGTAATTTATCTAAGTGGCCCTCCGTTAAGCTGTTTTGAAACTTTTGCTATTATGAGCAATGTTGCTTCAAATATTCTTGACATCACTCTGCACACATGAGTATATCCTTAGGATACATTATTAGGAGTAGAATTTCTGTGTCAAAGGACATGTGCACTTTAAACCTATTTCCCTATATCGTTACCAACAACAAATCAACTTTTTAATATATGGGGTGACTTATTGGCTCAGTTGGTTAAATGTCTGACTTCAACTCAAGTCATGATTTTAGTGTTCTTGAGTTTGAGCCCCGTTGTCAGGCTCTGTGCTGACAGCTCAGAGCCTGGAGCCTGTTTCAGATTCTGTGTCTACCTCTCTCTCTCTGCTCCTACCCCACTTGTGCTCTGTCTCTCTCTCTCAAAAACAAATAAACATTAAAAAAAAATATTTTTTAAAATATTTCTTTGGTCAATATGACTATAAAGCCTAAAGTGGCTGTCAGATTGGGCAAGGAGACAAAACTAGTCTCCCAGGTCTGAGGTGGGCATCTCTTCCTCAGTATCGTCCCAGCAACCTGAGGAGGCAGTTAGGGTCCTTCTCTTCCTATAACTCACCCTGTTTTCTCCCAGCATGAAATAACCTCCTTCCACGTAGAGAAAAGACCACCTCACCCTCCACCTCCAGCCCAGGCATAGCTGGTTGATTCAGAAGGAGGTGGAGAAGCAAGCAGTGTTTGGTTATAGATTGCTCCCTGGACCTACATAGTGCCTCCTGCTGGAGACTGACCCCAAGGCTTATCATAGTGCCTTGAATTCATTAACTAGTTGCTTTCTTTTTGACTGTGAAATGCCCACAATAGCAAAGCCAGCTTCACAATAGCAAAGATCACTTTTGCAGAAAAAAAAAGGTCCACTTTTCTATCTGTTGAAAACAACATTAAGCAATTTCTGGATGTTAGGAAAGCCCTAAGACAGTGGGGAGCTGCTTGTTTGATCAGTTTTATCTGGGTAAAAGATCTGGTGAGTGTTAAGAGCTGCTCTCAGGATGCTTATCCCTTATCGGCTCAAAAGCCCTGCCACTGGTTTGGAGCAAAACTTTCCTATTTAAAAAGATAAGACAATTCCCTTGCCACAGTAGAGATTTTACCTCTGCTTTTTCCACAGAAATTGCAGAATTTGTCTGGGGTCCACTGGAACTGAGTCTGTAACCCAGATTAGAGCTGTTTTCTACAACCCTTTGTTAGTCAGGGTTGTGCCTAATAAAGCAAAATGAAACCCCTGCATGGGGACTGGAGGGTTCTCTGTATGTCTCAAGTCAGGTGAGTTTAGAGCTGGAGAGAGCAGATCCAGGTGACCCGCTGCCCTGCAAGGCTCCAGGAGTTATGGCAGAGCCGAAGTTCCCGATTATGCTAACGGAGCCCATCCTCTAAAAGGAGAAACAGGTAATATACTTCCAAAACACAAGTCTTACCTATTGTGTGATAGTGAAAAGAGAAGGGCTGTTGGAAGAGCTTTCCCCGGCAGGGCAGGCTACATAATCTGTGGGACTCAGTGCAAAAAGAAAATGTGAGCCTCTTGGTCAAAAACCAGGGAAAAAAAGTTCTGTTAAAGGTACCAGTATAGCCAGATGCAAAAAGACAAATAGTGATTCCACTTACATGACATACTGAGAGTAGTGAAATTCATAGAAAGCAAAAGTAGAAGGGAGGTTTCCAGGGGCCGGGGTGTGGAGAGATGGGAGTTCTTGATTCAGTCTGGGAAGATGAGAAAGTTCTGATGATGGATGGTGGGGACGTTTGCACAATGATGTGGGTGTGCTTAATAACACTGAACTCAAAACTGGTTGAAATGGCAAATTTTATGTTATATGTATTTTACAACCAACCCCCAAAGAAGTACATGAGCTTTTTCCTTCTATTGAGGTCTCTCTCTCGACTTGTGATGTTTTTTATTTGCTAACATCATTTTAAGTAAAGAAAAATTAATCTTAAATTTTTAGCATTACTTTTACCTTTCATCTTTATAGTATACAACTCCAGGTTTGTTTGTTTTGTTTTTGAGAGAGAGAGAGGAAGAGAGAGGATCAGGAGCAGGCTCTGTGCCGACCGCAGAGAGCCTCATGTGGCACTCGAACTCACGAACCATGAGGTCATGACCTGAGCCAAAGTCAGACCCTTAACCAACTGAGCCACCCAGGCGCCCCTGCAATGCCAGTTTTAAATGAAAATATCACAGTGTTGAACTTGTATTTGGAATCACTGAAATCACGTAATTCAAATTTGGTGGCTCCTCCTAGAGGGCACCTTGAGGCTAGTTGAGAAACAAGAGGCTCAGGAAAGGTGGAAGGAGGAAGCGAGGCCCCCCAGGCACGTCTATAGAGAGAGTCCTCTGGGGCAAGGGACTTCACATGTGCCTGAGGTGGATGCTGGCCTGGGCCTGACAGCTAGCAGATCCCCCTTCCCATGGGCGTACCCCTCCAGCCCACAACAAACAGGCTACTCCCAGAGATCTTCAAAATTCAGAACTGGTATGCACTCAGTACAGGGTGCGTAAGAGGCTCATGCCTGTGAAGACTTGGCTAATGTCGGCTGCCCACTCAGCACTGTGCAGCTACCTGTCTGGAGTGAGGATGGCCACCATCATGCCTGACTCCACGGGGGTCACGTGCCTGACACTGACCTGCGGAAAGCAGAGGGCAATTGCAGGGCGAGGGAGAGAACATGAGGTTAGGTAGGGGAGTGACAGAGAACCCATCCACAGAGGCCGCAGGGGTGGGACTGTGTCCCATTGTTCCATGAGACTTCACTTGCAGAACACACATTCAGGGGCGCCTGTGCGGCTCAGTCGGCTGGGCGACCAACCGACTTCAGCTCGGGTTATGGTCTCGAGGTTTGTAAGCTGGCCTGCATGGCGCTCACTGCTGTCAGCCCAGAGCCCTCTTTGGTTCTTCGGTCTCCCTCTCTCCTTGCCAACCCCACTTATGCTCTGTCTCTCAAAAATAAACGTTAAATGTTAAAAGAAAATTTAAAAAAAATTCTAAGACTGCAACCAAATCGCATTAAATCCCAAGTGCAGGGTCTTGTCAACGGTACTGGCCACAGGTCCATGAGCCAGCCCTGTTCCCCAGTCAAAAGAAAAGAGGGTATTTGGCCGGAGTATTTGTAAGATCTGTGAGAGAACCTAAGTATAGAGAGTGCTTAAGTGGAGGGGCCGAGGCAGCCTTTTTCCACTTCCCACGTGCTCCCTTTCCATCTATGGCAACAGATTTCAGTTGTGCCCCTTTCCTTTTCACCCTCTCACTCCCTTCTTACTGTTGGGATCTGCCAATAGTTGGCTGGTCTACAGTCTCATTTTATTTTACTTTTTAACGTTTATTTATTTATTTATTTATTTTTATTTTCTTAAAAAAATTTTTTTTTAATGTTTTATTTATTTCTAGGAGAGAGAGAGAGACAGCGTGAGCAGGGGAGGGTCAGAGAGAGAGGGAGTCACAGACTGAAACGGGCTCCAGGCTCTGAGCTGGCAGTCAGCACAGAGCCCGACGCGGGGCCCGAACCCACGAACCGCGAGATCATGACCTAAGCGAAAGTTGGACGCTTAACCGACTAAGCCACCCAGGCGCCCCCGTTTATTTATTTTTAAGAGAGAGAGACAGAGTGTGAGCAGGGGAGGAGCAGAGAGAGGGACACAGAATCCGAAGCAGACTCCAGGTTCCGAACTGTCAGCTCAGAACCTGGCTTGGGGCCTGAACTCATGAGCCGAGCCAAAGTCGGACACTTAACCGACTGAGCCACCCAGGTGCCCCAACTGGTCTACAGTCTTATGTGAGCTAGCAAACACTGGCCCACGAATTCCTTAGAACCCAGTCCATTTCAGTGCTGAATGCATGGTTTCCTGATATTACTTACCTAGTCCCTGAGCTGCCATGCAGGAAAGGTAGCATGGGACGTGATCCAAATGACCACCCTGAAGTGGAGGGCCACAGGGAGCTGGCCAGCTCTCGGGGCAGCTGCCACCTTTGTTGAGTTGAGGAAGCCAAGTTCTCTTCCTCTATTTCCTAAATTCTTATGACTGCAGACTGTAGGCAATGTTCTTTTTCTCTGTGGCGGCCTCAAGTTGTGTCTGGGAGAGTGAGGGGTTTTCTTAGACCAAGTTTCGCCTTCAGCAACTGTCTGGATCACGTTGCAGTTATGCTCCAACAGGCTACATTTGTAAAGTACTCATGTTTCATCAAGGGTCTCTGGGAATTTTCAACTTGGGAGTGCTGCTTTCTGCATCCTACACTCTGAAGAAACCCTGCACTAGCATAACTAGCCCCTGCCTGCACATCAGCTGGAGTCTTCCCTTGGAGAAATGTGCCACCTCCCTAGGTACCTGAAGTCCCATCCCCAGGAAGGCAGGGAGGAGACAAACCAGCAGTGTCCTTCTGCCCCTTTCACTGGTGCCTATTAATAGGAAGGCATTTCTTTGGAGCTGAGGGATAAACAGGCTTGCCAGCAGAGTCCAGCTCAGCCCTGTCCAGTCTAGCTGGCAAAGGAGCTGGGATGAGGGAGAAAGCCTGGAATCTGAGCACAGGCAGTCAGGGGCCCAGGGAGGCTTGGGTTCGGTCCTGGGAAGCACAGCAGGCCTAACTGGGCCCAGCAGAGGAGCCCCGCATCCACAGCCAGGGCTGGGCTGGGAGGCCAGAGCACCTCCTGTCACTTTGCAGATTGTCTCCTTTCTCTGCCTCCCCAATACCACCCCCTTTCTGAGCCTTAGCAAGGCCTCAGCTGAGAGTTCTTCTTTGTGGGTTTAAATGTCTCAGGCAAGAGTGAAGGCAGGATCTGTGTGTGACTAAGATCCTTTCTAATGTTAAATATCTGTGAAGAGCTTTGAAGGGAAAACAACCAGCCGCCTGCCCAGCCCTGAAGGGTTTCCAGTTTCAGATAACTAAGTCATGACCTTTTTTCAGTAAGACTTCAAAGAACCTCATCAAAGATAACATTTATATTAAATACAACAGCACATTTTTTCCCTTTTTACTGTAAAACTTGAAACACGAGAGCAGCATTTTAGCTCTCTGGCAAACAAAGCACAGTAAACCACGGTGAAGGGGTGATTATTGCAGGGCAAGACTTCCCTTCCTCCTCCACTTTTTTTTTTTGGAACTTGGTGGACCCTCAGCTGAATTTCTGACCGTAAGACATGGTTTTTCAAGTGCTCGAGTCATTAGGCAATCAGAAAACAACAGAGCTCCTCTTGATAATCTTTGCCACAATTATCATCTGAGAAGGCAGTTGTGGTGTGGTAAAAGCACACTGGACGCGGGGACCATAAAGTCCGGGCTCTCCGAGGCGCCTGGGTGGCTCAGTTGTCTGACTCTTGATTTCAGTTCAGGTTATGATGATCTTGCAGTTTCTTGAGTTTGAGTCCTGCATTGGGCTCTGTGCAGACAGTGGGGAGCCTGGTTGGGATTCTCTCTCTCCCTCTTTGCCCCTCCCCCACTCATGTTTCTAAGTTAACATTAAAAAAAAAAAAAAAAGCTTGGGTTCTCAAGTCTTTGCCTTGCCTCTTCACAACTGGAGGGCCTGAGTGAGACACAACTTCTTTGGACCGCCTGTTTCCCCTTATACAAATGGGGATAATAAACCCCGTATATCTCAAAAATTGTTACAACATAACAATGTATGGGAGGGGCGCCTGGGTGGCTTAGTCGGTTGAGCGTCCGACTTTCGCTTGGGTCATGATCTCGCAGTTCGTGGGTTTGAGCCCCGCATCGGGCTCTGTGCTGACTGCCAGCTCGGAGGCTGGAGCCTGTTTCAGTCTGTGACTCCCTCTCTCTCTGACCCTCCCCTGCTCACGCTGTCTCTCTCTCTCTCCTAGAAATAAATTTAAAAAAACACAAAAAAAAAAACAAAAAAAAGAAACAATGTATGGGAAAATACTTATTCTGTGCTTGATAAACAATATATGTGTGTTGGGTTATAACTGATGGCATTTGTGATCTTTTCTACCACACTCTCCCCCACCCCCATACCACTTTAATAAAACAAATATAAAGGTAACCATTTAAAAAATTGCTGTATTCAAAATTAATAATAAATTTTAGGGTAAATAAGCTTTAAAACAAAAGTACATAAGCAAAAATAAATAATTTACACAGACCCACTAACCTAATTTTCAGAGGAAAGCCATGTCCAATTACAGCACTATTATCCTGGGCTCCAGCATGTGGTCAAATTTTGATAGCTCATTATTTTTAAAAAACAGTAACCAAAAAAAAAACAACAACAACAAACCCCCAAAACTGAACACTAAGTAAAGTCTTTAACAAAACCAAAGCACTGGATTTAACTTTTTAATTTTAAATAACCAAACGTTGTCATTTTATACATAATCCAATGTAATGGATCCAATTCAATATAATTAGCATTTCAGCTTGAAAGAGTTGGTATTGTAACAGGGATGGAAAACTATAATGAATAGTTTTCAAACCGTGAGGTACAAATAAAAACAGACAAGTATACAGTAGAACAAAAACTGCAGACAACATATTAACTTGGGGAAATATTCGAAGGCTTTACATCCTTTATTACCCGTGATGGCTTCTGGAATTGATTGTTTGAAATATAGAACCTATGACATGTTAGATACAGCCTTTATTTTATTTTGTTTTTCACAGTAAGTTAAAACTCCATCATAAGACTCTATAAGACCTTGCTGATCTTGCATGTAGGCTCTAGGAGTTTGTGAACTGATAAAAGAGTAACATGAAAATGTACTGTATTGCCCTAATTTCATACATCCTTGTACACAATGAATCAGTTTGGGAATCTATTCCAAGGGTTATATTCACAAAAGTGTCAAGAATAAAATGCTCTCCACTCTTGCATAAAAACGTGTACAGTATTTCAGGAATGGAAAAATTCTAATTTTCCTGGGCCCGGGTTCTTGGATGTCTGCTGCCTGAAGATGAAAGGCTCCTCCTGCTGCAAGGCTCCACTGTTCTAAGGATTAATCATCCAACCCTGGTGTTTCTCCTTGCTGGATCCTAGATGCTATTCTGATGGCTTCTTCCAGAGATGGCTGTTCTCCAAGCTGCAACAGGAACAAACACAAAGCCACAGTCAAGATAATACCAAAGAAATAGTGTATGCCTGAGGTAAAATTTCTATAATTCTGACACCTGGACTTGTTAAGACACTATTGCTGAACTAATTGTTAAGAGCACAAAACAAAATTCTTGTAGGAGAATAATGTAGCATCTTACTTTAGGATTTTACAGTTTTGTTTTGTTTAAGTAGGTTCCATGCCCAACCTGGGGCTTGAACTCATGACCCTGAGATTGAGAATTGCATGCTTTCCCTACTAAATCAGCCAGGTGCTCCATCTTTCTTTAGGATTTTCTTTTAAGCTTTTATACACACACACACACACACACACACACGTATATATATTTAGAGAAAGAGAGAGAGAGAGAGAGAGAGAGAGAGAGAGAGAGAGAGAGAGAGAGAGAGGGCGTGCACGCAGGGGAGAGGCAGAGAAGAGGGGAGAGAGAGAATCCCAACCAGGCTCTGCACCATCAGTGGAGAACCTAATGGAGGGCTTTGAATTCATGAACTGTGAGACCATGACCTGAGCCAAAATCAACAGTCTGATGCTTAACAGACTGAACTGCCCAGACACCTCTTTCTTTAGGATTCTGATAAACTTTCACTCATGCAATGGACAAAGATGCTCACCTTTTCCAATGGAGCAGAGAGCTTCCTGAGTCTTTAACTTCTATACCGTAAACTAAATCAAAACCAATGGTTGGCATTTTCCTGAGTGTGTTCTCTTTTCCAAGTAAATACATGAAACACAATTCTTCCCAAGGAAAAGTAATCTGCATTCTAGACTGTCTGTCTGAATCCAGTAACCTCCCAAGAATAGTTTCTTCTGTCTTCTGATGTTCCCCCAATGTAAAATAGGGCTGTACAATGATTCTCAGAGGACTAATTTGGGTCTATGTTTACACTAGCTTCATTTCCGGGTGCTTTACAGAATCCTGCCTAATTAGACTTATTTTGAAAGTAAAGATAGCTGGCTGGGTACACACTGGGATATATCCCAGAAGCTTTATTTTTCTTACTATAATTCCCCCTAAAATATGCAAAGATAACAGCGAACAAAGTGTCAGTCTCTGAGTCCACCTCAAACATAGCAATTTCCTTCAAATGGCTAAGTCACACAGATGAGTCTGTGCCCTGCCTCCCATAAAGGTTCTAAATAAGGCAGTGTGCCAAGTTGAGACCTAGGAAGTAGTCCTGCTACTGACTGAGGACAGCTGCCACAGAACTCACCTGGACTGCAATCTGGGTGCCATTGGATGTTGCCACTAACGTCAGAGGTCTGGTTTCTGTGGTTACTAAATGATGGCTGTGCTGCTGGTGCCCCATTTCTGATGAGGCAGTATGGAATGCTGCCAAGTCCTGAGCCACAATTGCGACCTTAAACAAAAAATACACAAAATAAAGCTATGATTAAGTACATTAAATTCCATTTAATGCAAGGGACTGTCTTTGAATTTGAAAGGAAAAACCCCCTTCTGACCATAGACTTTTCAGAGCCTAAAGATGGAGGAGAACTTCTGTATTGTCTTAGACTCTTTTTGTTTGAAGAAGTTGAGGCCCAAAAAGAAGGGATTTTTCTAAGCTTATATGAACCAATGACATAACAGGGTAGAGGACACTTGGCAGATGGGTCTGCTACACCAGGCTCCATTAACCAGGACAGATGTGACCATGCTTAGGATCTCCTACCTTAAGTGGCTACTTGGTACATTACACGTGTAGAGTAACTCATATCTCAAATGTCTATTTATTCCTGAATTGGGATAAGCGGAACATAATACATACTATTTTCTCTTGTTTACCTGATGCATTTAAATTTTTAATTAAAAAAAGTTTTAAAAATGGGGAGAAAGAGAATCTTAAACAGGCTCCATGCTCAGCACAGGGCCTAATGTGGAGCTGGATCTCACAACCCTGGGATCATGACCTGAGCTGAAATCAGGAGTCAGACGCTTAACCAACTCAGCAACCCAGGCGCTACCTGTTGGGACTTAAAATTAGATTTCCATTTAACTAGGAAAACTGAAAAGACTAGGGTCTGACTGGAAGGGATCACAAGGGAACTTTCTGGGGTGATGGAAATGTTTGGGATACTGGTATATGGGTATGTTTAACAACTCACTGAATTGTAAATTTAAGATCTGTACATTTCACTGTATGTAAATTTTATCTCAATTAAGAAAAAAACAGATTGTGAGCTGATTTGGAAAACATGTTCAACCTCGTTAATGATCAGACAAATAATAAAAACACAATTCAACTTCTGCTTGTGAATTATGCAAATATTTAAAAAATCTTCAATGCTAGCAAGAAGAGTACAGTGAACCAAGAAAGCTCTTAGATCCATGGCACAATTGTTAAAACTTTCTGGAAGACAATTTGGCAATATGTAGCAAACAGCTTAAAATACTTTGTATCATTCATCTAGTAGTTCCATGTCTAGAATTTGTTTCTATGAAGATAATCAAAGGCTTGTACAACAATTTATGTGTATGGAATGAGTTAATGAGTTCCATTTGATGGATTATTTTACAAATGATAAGAATCCTTTTACAAGCACTTTAATCGGTATGCAAAAGTGCTCAAAATATAGTGTTCAGATGGATGATAGGCATACAAAATTATAATCCTAACTCTGTACACACACACACACACACACACAAAGTAGGGAGTCTTAAATGTTGAGACTAGTTATTTTAACATCAAAAGATAAGAGCTGATTTTTAGTTTGTGTCTCTATTTTTAATTCTTCTGGAAATATATCTGCAAGTGGCATTAATGGATCATATGTAGTTCTATGTCAACTCTATTTTTTAGGTAGGCTCTAAACCCAATGTGGGGCTTGGACTCATGACCCCAAGATTTCCATGCTATACTAACTGAGCTAGCCAGATGCCCCACTATGTTCAACTCTTTGAGGAACTGCTATACTGTTTTCTGTTTTCCACAGTATTGGCACCATTTTGCATTCCTATGAGCAATGCACAAGACTTCTAGTTTCTCTGCATCTTCGTCAACACCTGATACTGTTTTTTGGATGATAGCCTAAACTAATAGGGGCAAAGTGGTATCTCACTATGGTTTTGATTTGTGTTTCCCTAATAACCAATAATGGTGAGCATCTTTTCATATGCTAATTGGGCATCTGTAAAACTCCTTGGAGAAATGTCTATTCAAGTCCTTTGCTTATATTTAAATTGGATTGCTTTTGTTTTTTGTTGTTGTTGAATTATAGGAAGTCTTTATTCAAATATTAATCCTTATCAGATATACAATTTCCAAATATTTTCTCTCATTATGTAGACTGTCTTTTTACTCTCCTGGTAGTGGCCTTTGATGCACAAAGTTTTTAATTTTGAACAATTTATCTATTTCTTTCATTGCTTCTGCTGTTGGTGTCATACATAATAAAGATTTCCTAATCCAGGGTCACGAAGATTTTCATCTATGTTTTCTTCTAAGCAAGCATTATATAGTTTTAGCTCTTAAATTTAGGCCTTTATCCATTTTGAGTTAATTTTTATATAGGAGGTAAATGCCCAACTTCATTCTTTTTCATGTGGATATTTTTTTACTGGTACCATCCTTTCCCACTAAATGGTCAAATTTTAATTGTTGAAATTTAATGGGATATATATTTCAGGGTTTTTTTCTAGATTCTCTATTCTAGAATAGAATATGTTACTTTTGTAATTTGAAATTAACAAAAATAGATGGAAGTACTGTCTATACCTGTTAAGTAGGCTTTCAGAGGCACCTGGAAAACTGAGTCTAAGAAATCCCAATTACCTTAATTTAACAAACAAACAAATAAACAAAAGCAGGGAAGGAACAAATGCCTTCTTCCTGTGCATGTAAAGAAACAGGTAATTTAAGGGTTATAGGTAATTCAAAGGTGGTGTCTGGTTGCCCAATGGCCTACAGTTGCAGCAGAAGAAAATGTGGCAGCAGCTGGTCCTCAAGGAAAACCTGCACCTGTTGGGATGTCCCTGCTTGCTGAAAGCTGCCTGGCTTCATTCCAGCCCTCAAAACCACCTCTCCTGAAAATTTTCCTAGTCCCCAGGCTACTGATAAGCTACAAAAAGAATGTTTGCTTTAGGGTCACTATCTTTGCAGACCTGCAACTATAACTGGTACAAGGCATATTTACCCAGGCTGTGTCATCCACCCAATCCAGGAATCCTAGAGCCATGGAAATGATGGGACCATTCCGTAAGACAGCCTGAAAGCTAGTGGCTGGGTTTGCTTTTGTTTCTGTTTTTGCATTGGGTATGATTAGCAAACAATAAAAATGCATGAGTCTTTAGGCATTTTGTTGAGTTTTGACAGTTAGATATATCTGTGGAACCACCACCTAAAACAAAATAGAGAACAGTTCCTTCATATTCCATTCCATTAATTTCTTCCCCCCAGTGAAGCAGCATTTTCTGATTTCTATCACCATGGATTTGTTTGGTCTGTTCTTGGATTTCATATAAGTGAAATCATACAATATATATTCTAGTAGAATTGCTGGTTCATAGGGTATAAGAAACAGTTCTCCAAAGTGGTTATATCATTTGATACTCCCACTAGCGCATACAAATATTCTAGCTGCTTCGCATCTTTACCAAATGTAGTCAAATCTTTTTTATTTTAGTCATTTTGAGCACTTTTTTGTGTTACTGGCCATTCTTGAATCTTCTTTTGTGAGAGGTCTGTTCAAGTGAGTGGTCAAATGATCTGCTTCATTAAAAAATTTTTTATTTAGGGTGCCTGGGTGGCTCAGTCGTTAAGCATCTGACTTTAGCTTATGTCATGATCTCAGAGCTTGTGAGCCCATGCCCCGCTTTGGGTGAGCCCTGCTTCGTGTGAGCCCTACTTTACTCGTGTGCACGCTCTCTCCCCTCTGCCCTCCTGGAATTCTCTCTCTCCCCTTGCTCACTTGCACCCTCTCTCTCTCTAAAAAAAATTTTTAAATTAATTTTGCTCATTTCTTATGGTTATTATTATTCATCTTATTGTTGATTTGTAGAAGTGTTTATCTATTCTCAATTCCACTGTTAGATATATAAAGTGTGATATATTTTTCCCAGTTTGGGGCTTATCTTTTTTTTAATGGTGTCTTTTGGTGAGCAGAGTTAATTTTGACGAAGTTCAATTTGTGTTTTTTCTTTAATTGGTAGTGCATTTTTAAGAAATCTTTAGCCTAAGTTTGCAAAAACATTCACTTCTCTTCTAGAAGCTTTATGATTCTGAGTTTAGTATTTCAAGGTGTAGAAGACTTTCAACCTTTTTCTTTTTTCAAGCTTGTTTTGTTTATCATAGGTCCTTTCCATTTTCATGTATATTTTAAAGTGAGCTTATTTAATATCTTCAAAACAGATTTTGATTGTGATGGTATTGAATTTATAAATGAATTTGTGAGGAATGAGAGCTACCAATTTTGACAGACTCTTTCACTGAACATGGAGAGGTAGCTGCAGTGAATCTAAACATTGCTGTCAGCAAAGTACAAGAAGAGTTGTAAAATGTACTAATATCATGTATTTTAAGGGAAATGAAAAATTAAAACTATAAAGAGATACATGAGATTGGCAAAAATCCAAAAGTTTGATACCCCTGTGTTGAATATGCAAAGGGAAGAGGCACTCTCGAATGCTGCTGTTGGTACTGTGGACTGGACAACCCTAGAAGGGAAGCTTGGCACTACTTTGCACAATTACAAATGCACATGTGTTCACCCAGCAACTCCACTCTAGGATTTACCTGGCAGACATACTCACCCATATGCAAAATCACATGAGCACAAAGTTACATGTTGTTTGAAACAGCACAAGACTTCAATTACAGTGTTCAGAGAGTGAAATACGAGATAGCTTTAAAAAAGAATAAGTAAGTTCTCTATATAAAGAAATAGAAATATTTTATAGATATAAGATTAAATTAAAAACAAAAACAAAAACAAAAAAAAACAACATCCAGGGCGCCTGGGTGGCTCAGTCAGTCAAGTGTCCGACTTCGGCTCAGGTCATGATCTTGTGGTCCATGAGTTTGAGACCTGCATCAGGCTCTCTGCTGCCAGCTTGGAGCTTGGAGCCTGCTTCAGATTCTGTGTCTCCCTCTCTCTCTGTCTCTCCCCAGCTCATGCTCTGTCCCTCTCTGTCTCTCAAAAATAAACATAAAAAAAAAAACAACCAACCACGGTGAACAATAGTATAGTTTACTACCATAAGAAAAACAGAAGGGGGGGAGAGGGCTATTTGTATATGCCTAATGAAATGCTGGAAGACTACATAAAAAACTAATCTCGGGGCGCCTGGGTGGCTTAGTCGGTTAAGCGTCCGACTTTCGCTTAGGTCATGATCTCGCGGTTCGTGGGTTCGAGCCTCGCGTCGGGCTCTGTGCTGACTGCCAGCTCAGAGCCTGGAGCCTGTTTCAGTCTGTGACTCCCTCTCTCTCTGACCCTCCCCTGCTCACGCTGTCTCTCTCTCTCTCCTAAAAATAAAAAAAATAAAAAAAACAACAACAAAAAAACCCCTAATCTCTGTGGGGGCAAGAACTAGGTTGATGGAGGCAGAGGTAGGAGGGAGACTTTTCCCTGCATACCTGTATGAACTTTTTGATTTTTGAACTATGTGACTATATTATATATTCAAAATATTAAATAACATAAATTTTGCAACTGAATTTTTCCTAAGTATCTGATGAAAATGATGATAGGAAGAGCTACAATTAATGAACACTTAATATATACCTAGGCTTTATACGAAGTACTATTCACATATTATCTCATTCAGTCCTTACATTAACCTTATGGTATAGATGCTACAATCACTCCTGTTTTACAGAGGAGAAACCTGAGACTCAGAGGGTCTTGTGGCCAATAATCTATAAAACTGGAATTCAATCCAAAATTTATGAGATTAACCACATCACACTGTATATCTATGAAATAATTTCAATATTGATATATGTATTGATTAACATAAAAGAAAATAGCAATCACCTGCTGCCCTTCTGTGCCCTCGGCAGTAACCATAGCAACAGAGTGTGTTCCTGCTGAGGAGATGACTGCGTCGTGCGCTGGGACCGTGATGGGTGTGCCGTCCTGCGTTACCATCGTGATGGTATTGCCAATGGCTTGCATGTCAGCTTGAGATATATTGACCTGTAACACAATGCATTTTATATATCAGTCTGTTTCTTGCTCTATTTGGCAATCTTTATTAAGAACTAGGCCTAATCCTTGTATAAGTCTACACTGTGGAGCAAATAAGAACTCTATAATAGAATAAACTCTTTAGAAATAGATCATCAGAAAAACTATTTCTTCTCTTTTTTAAAGATTTTATTTTTAAGTCATCTTTACGTCCAACATGAGGTTCCAGCTAATAACCCTGAGATCAAAAGTTGCATGCCCACCGACTGAGCCAGTCAGGTGCCCGAAAACTGACTATTTATTTAAAGTAGGCTTCACGCCTGGTGCAGAGCCTAACACAGGGCTTGAACTCATGACCCCGAGATCAATACCTGAGCTGATCAAGAGTTGGATGCTTGGGGGACCTAGGTGGCTCAGTTGGTTAAGCATCCGATTCTTGATTTTGGCTCAGGTTGTGATCTCACGGTCACATGAGCCTGCATGGGGCTCTGTGCACTGACTGCACAGAGCCTGCTTGGGATTGTCTCCCTTTCTCTCTGCTCTTCCCCTGCTCATGCTCTCTCAAAATCGATAAATAAACTTAAAAAAAAAAAAAAGAGTTGGATGCTTAACTGATTGAGTCACCCAGGCACCCCAAAGCTATTTCTTTCTTTCTTTTTTTTTTTTTTTAAATGTTTTATTTATTTATTTCTAGGAGAGAGAGACAGCGTGAGCAGGGGAGGGTCAGAGAGAGAGGAGTCACAGACTGAAACAGGCTCCAGGCTCTGAGCTGGCAGTCAGCACAGAGCCCGACGCGGGGCCCGAACCCACGAACCACGAGATCATGACCCAAGCGAAAGTCGAAAGTCGGACACTTAACCGACTAAGCCACCCAGGCGCCCCTCCCAAAGCTATTTCTTAAATGCATTTCCTCCTCTCCATCTCTACATCTATTTACACCCTTACTTTTTCCTTGTCTGACTTTCCACAATGACACAACTTCTTTCTAGGTATCCAATCTAATCCTTTCTTAAACCATCTTCTACCTTGACACCTTTTGGTAAGAACAAATTTCATACTTTCATTATGCTCCCTGCTCATATCCCCAGGGCTCCCCATCACTAGAGTTCAGACTTCTTACATGGCATTGGTGACCTTTTGCAATTTGGCCTTTAACAGCATCTTTAAACTCATCTTCCACTACTGCTGATCCAGCATCTGGCACTCTAGCTACAACTATTTGCAGTTCCAGAGTGTCATATTCTCTTCTATTTCCCTGACTTTTCCCTTCGCTTCACTCTGCCTGCCAAACTCATGAAAATTCTTCACTATCCAACTAAATGGCCATTCACTAAAAGGTCTCCAAGATTCCTTCAGGAATAATCATTTACTCCTTTCTCCTGGCTGCCACTGCACTTTACATATTCCTCAATTACATACCCATCCTAAGAGGTTATTTATTGTTCATTTAGGAATATCTCTCTCCTCCTTGACTATGATACACCTTTCTGGATTCCCCACATTAAGCCTAGCAAAGTATCTGGCATTGGGTAGACATTCCATAAATGTTTGCTATTTAACTGATTAAAGGAATGGAAGAAAAATCTAATCCCTGGAAATGGGAAGGTTACATCTGGAGAAAATACATCGGCATAAGGAAAAAAGCTGCTTTGGAACACATGAAGGGGGACGAGGCTCACTTTATGTGGTCAGAGAGGAGCCAGGAGTGGCTGACACAGCAGGAAGTTCTGATAAACATTAGAATTATCCAACAATAGAACAGGCTGCCTCTTACGAAACTGCCTTATCTGTTTGGGGGCTCCTGGAGAGGGGCATTCTCTTTGGAAGGAGGGAAGTTACATCACATGACTTCCAGAGGGCCTCTGCTGTGATGATCTAATTCAAGAAAAAGTCTTAGGTCTGATGCTAAATTAAAACTGGGTTAGTAAATATGTTTAATCTTGCATGGCAAATCAGTGGACAAAGAACACTGTGAGGGTGAGGAATCAGTGCCGTCAAAAGTGAGGGGGAAGGGAATGAATGGGATGGTGCAAGAACTTTTAATTTTCCAATCCTATATATGTTCTGCTTCCTAGTTAGCATCAGCATGGTAACAGTTATCAACACAAAGGGCAGATTATCATGGGAGGTAAGCTCTGAGAGAGACAGGTAAGGAGAGGGTTCTTCATGGAAGAGATAAAGAACCCCTATTTGTTCTATGCCTACTTCTATCAGGTACTAAGACAACCTTAGTTTGAGCCTAAAAATAAAATCAAGTCTGGATTATTTTAGGCTAGTGGCATCTAGAAAGGTTCAAGAGAATAACCATTACACTGCTTTTCCTGGGGAAATCAAAATACCTTTCTATTAATTCTGGGAGATAAGTTGAGTGAACTTCTATGACTCAGGTACAGAGGGAGACACACTTTGGAAATTTTACAAGTTTTGCCCATTAGTGACTTCCCAGGATCTTTTAATGATCATTCCCCTCAGCTAAGGCTCTGCTGGTTTCTCAATCTCACCTTGTGGATCTGATCAACTACTAAATCCTATCCTTTCTCTGAATTATATTTTCACATGGATCCTTTACTTTTCAAGCCATCAATTTCACTGTGGTTCTGACCTTTACCACCTCACCTTCGAACTATGCCAGTACCACTATGTGAATGCTGGACTCACTAACATCCTCTCTCTCTCCTAATGTCCGTATATGTAGTCTCCTTCAGCAGACTACTGGAAAACCTTTAGGAGATCTAGCACTGCTTATAAGCTGATATTCAAGGCTTTCCTCAATTAAAACCCAACCTGCCTTTCATTCCCATGTTCACAGAAACAATATTTAACTTGTTTGGCTTTTGGTAGACACTTACATGCTGAGTTCCATCCTGGGATATGAGTGTAACTTGTTGACTCAACCCAGACTGGGTTACTGTGGCTACTTGTGTAGATACAACATCATCCCCTTCCACGCCTGTAACATATGTGATCTGGGACCCTTTAAGAACATCTTCACTTTGACCTATTTAAAACAAATGAATCATTTATTTGACCAACCAAACCAAGCTGTTTACAAAACAGGATATTTTCTTTCCTTCTTTTATCACTTTGATTATTTATTTTTTCCCAAGTTTTTACTTTAATTCCAGTTAGTTAACATACAGTGTTGTATTTGTTGCTGGTGTACAATACAGTGACTGAACAATTCTATACATCTGGTCCTCATCATGACAAATGCACTCCTTAATCTCTGTCACCTATGTAATCTATCCCCCCATCCACCTGTCCTCTGGTAACCATCAGTTTGCTCTCCAGAGTTAAGACCTGTTTCTTGGTTTGTCTCTTTCTCTTTGCTCGTTTATTTCTTAAATTCCATATATGAGTAAAATCATATAGTATCTGTCTTTCTCTGACTTATTTCACCTAGCATAGTACTCTCTAGCTCCATCCATCATTGCACATGGCAAGATTTCATTCTTTTTTATGGCTGAATAATATTTCAGTGTGCTACTATAAACACAGGAGTGCATATATCCCTCTGAATTAGTGTTTTTGTATTCTTTAGATATATACCCAGTAGTGTCATTGCTGGATTAAAAATAGTTCTATTTTTAACTTTCTGAGGAACCTCCATATTGTTTTCAGAGTAGCTGCACCAGTTTGCAGTCCCACCAACAGTGCATAAGGATTCTTTTTTCTCCATATCCTCACCAACACCTGTTGTTTCTTGTGTTGTTGATTTAGCCATTCTGACAGGTGTGATGTGGTATCACATTATAGTTGTGATTTGCATTTCAAAAACAGAGAATACTGTAAATATGACAGAGACACTTATACAAATTAAAGTGTACACATGTTATAGTCCAAATCATGTAAAATGGCTTCCAACACCTCCCTCCTTTCAATTCCTCTACTTTTATTTCTGTACAGCCAAACCAAATCAAAGCAGACCAAATCAAACCTTTCCACATCAAATTTAAATGTTCTAATTTTGGGAGACCTCTCTTATTCTTAATTGGAATAATTATGTGATACTATGCATGTGTGCTGGGGGGCAGAGGAGGTACTGTACAGAAAGACTGCCTGGCAAATAACCCTTTCAACATGGCATGTATACTAAGTTCTTGCAGTCACTTAAGAAGCTTTTAAAAATCATAACACAATCTTCATAAACATTAACCACAAAACCAGAACGGTGTGTAAACAGAACCTACTAATAATAAATTACTTACTCTTTAACACAAGTGACTAACCACAAGTCATCAGTACACAATGACCACATTGTATAAAGATAATGTAATGGCATATTATCTGGGGTGAGGTTAATCATTTAATAAGGGACAGAAGAGAAGCACCTATCTACTTCCTTAGGTCATAAAGAACCAGCAAGTAGACAGCAATTTCCACAGTTCATTAGTGCTATACTTGGCAACCAGGAAGTCTGCTGATCTATTCTTCCATCACTTTCCACCTCCCAGGAAGCCAGAGCAGGGTAAATATGTTTTTTCTTCCTTCAAAGAGGGACTTATGCTAATTTAATAGTACTTCTTAAAGTTAGTGGCTGATGCATGCACTCCTATGACTACGGTCATCACGGTAAAATCTCCACGGCAGTCATTACTTCATGTCTTTTTGTTCTGTTTCACAGCTATTTATATACCAATATTCCAATGGGCTACAAAACCCAGAGAATTGTATGAGGGAAAAGGAATACAAATCCACCCCTATTCTTAAAAAAATAATCTTTATTTATTATTATTTTTTAATAAAATCTCTTCTAGAATGGGCAAAATATTTTCTAGAATACAAGAAATTCAGACAATCTGAAAAATCAACACTTAAGGAAGAGACTAATGAAGCTTTAGAAAGGAAGAATTTCAAAACCTAAGCTTTTCAAGCCTATTATTATTTTTATTACTATATTATTTTTAAAAGCCTGCTTTCTAATTGCAAGGATTCAGCAGTTGTTGGGGTATCTAACTATACCCACGTACAGTGCTTTGGCTAGAAAGTACTAGAGCATTCAGGAATGAAGGAATTGTTATTTTCTCACTATCCTGTGACAGATGTTTGAAAAGACAAATTAGAACTACAGGGAATCATTTCAGCAGGGAGTGAATGGTCTGTTCGTTCTCTTACTCTATTTTTTTTTTTTTTTAAAGTTTATTTATTTCTAGGAGACAGAGAGAGAGACAGCGTGAGCAGGGGAGGGTCAGAAGAGAGGGAGTCACAGACTGAAACAGGCTCCAGGCTCCGAGCTGGCAGTCAGCACAGAGCCCGACGTGAGGCTCGAACCCACGAACTGTGAGATCATGACCTAAGCGAAAGTCGGACGCTTAACCAACTAAGCCACCCAGGCACCCCTCGTTCTCTTACTCTAAATGCTTTAATATAAGAATGGGAAAATATGATTTCTTTTAATTTTCAAATCTACTTTGTTTAGAAGGTACTCAGTGAAACAGTAGGATAGCCTCGATTTCGTTTTGTTGGTTTTTTTCTTTAAGAAAACCTACTTCACTTACTTTGTCTATCACCTATGCTAAGTTACTTATCTGAAATCACAGAATGTGATCCTCTAAAATATTTTTCCCCCAAGAGTTTATTCTTATCAAATGAATGTTTTTGTCTCCTTACAACAATACTGAACAGCACATGAATCAACTATAAGTTATTTGGGAGTGCTTTGCTGTTCTTATGCTTAAGATCAACATCCTTAGGAAACTCAAAGAGCCTAGCTGCCCCTACCTTGCTCTCTAGCCTTACTTCAACCACCTTTCCAGGCAGAAGTACCACACTGGCCGGGCTTCTTTTAGTCTCTCCAATTTACTTTGCTCTCCCCAACCTCAGGGCTTTTTGGATGTGCCATTCCCTCTATTTGGAAAGTTATCTTGCCTTTGCTCCTTATTTCTTCGCCCTGTGAAATCCCTGCCTCTCCACCCAATTAACCCCTATCCACTCTCTAGATCTTTCACGGTACCTGTTACTTTAACCTATGTGAGGAGTGTGTCTAGCTAACGGATACCGAATTTTAAAAAACCAGAAGGCTCACACTGCTTGTGCAGGGAATTTATTGCAACTATTTGTATTCATATCCAATTATACCTAGGGATCACCTTATTAAGCAGCAAAATAATTCACATCACTCAACTTCAGCTCAAACCAAAGCACAGACTGTTCTAGATAACAGGGAGGCAGTCGGTAACACCTGCCCTGCTCGGCCTCCAGGTGTGCCAGGCTCCTCTGCTCCTGCAGCTCAGGCCACTGTCACTTGAAACACACTTGATCTTAAAGTTGGTGGATACTGTGGCTTCTTTAATGATAATTACAGCTTTCCTTGCCAAACGGAAGCCACGTTCAGTGACCCAGGTCTGGTACCACAGCCTGGCCATTTCTCAGAAGAAAAACAGCAATTCAAGCTGGGTGTCCTAAATCCATTTTATTCCCATCTTTCTGTTTCTTTAATAAGAGGAAAACTAAACAGGGGGAAAAAGAAAAAGAACCTCCCAGGCCAGATTAACTTCCCTTCTTATACATCCCAGGGCACCCAGTACCTTTCTTTGATATCACTTCTCACACCTGTAAATTATATATCTGTGTGATTGTTTGAATGAAACTTTATGATCTAAGAAAATGCAATGCATCATAAAGTGTGGCAGCCGTCGATTCCCAGAGAGAGAGATTTACTAGAAAGAACACTCACCTGGGGGAGGCTCAAAGAAGGCTTCCTGCTCCTCCTCAATGGGCTCAGTGTCATTGTGGGCCGTCCGTTTATGCATGGCCAGTGTGGAGATCTGCTTGTAGGTCTTCCCACAGTGGTTACAGTTGTATGGTTTGGAATGAGTATGAACAACATGATGTTTGTACAAACTGGAATATTCTGTAAACCTTTTGTCACACCCAGGGACTGTACAAACATATGGCTTTTCACCTAAGTAAAGAACATACACACATACACTCAAAATCAACTTTTACATATATGAAGGCATAATCAATCCATTCTTCTCATGGGGAAAAGAAGCCTCTAACAGTGAAAACAGATGTCTGTCAAATCTCTTCTTTTTAAGTTTTATTGTTTATTTTAAGAGAGTCTGAGTGGGGGTGGGGCAGAGAGAGAGAGAGAGAAAGAGAGAGAGGGAATCCCAAGCAGGCTCCGCACCAGCAGCATGGAGCCCTACACAGGAATCGGATCTGTGAACCGTGAGATCATGACCTGAATGGAAACCAAGAGTCAGACACTTAACCGAATGAGCCACCCACATGCCCCAATGAACCGTCAAATCTTTCTATACTGCTACGAGGCAGAACATAAGAAGAGACTTTCTAACTATGATTGTGTCTTGGTTCAAAAGGCTGTTTGCATTCTAAGTCTTATCTCATGCCTGAATACCACTTTTCCCTTCATTTCAAGGGATGAGAAAAGTAACGATGGAGATGTTGTCCAGTTTAACTCTAAGCCTTGATAAAACTAATTTATTGTTACCTATAACTAGACAAGCCAGTATCATTAACACTGTATTAAAAATGACAACTGAGGCGCCTGGGTGACTCAGTCAGTTGAGAATCCGATTTTGGCTCAGGTCACGATCTTGCAGTTCATGAGTTCAAACCTTGTGTCTGGCTCTGTGCTGACAGCTCAGAGCCTGGAGCCTGCTTCAGATTCTGTGTCTCCCTATCTCTCTGTCCCTTGCCCACTCTCACTCTGTCTCTCAAAAATAAAAATAAAACATTAAAAAAATTAAAAAGTAAAATAAAAATGACAATAATAAATGTAATGATTACTATAACAAATGCAGCTTTCCCTATGGGTTTTATAAGGATAATAAAAAAGGTCTAAAAAGTTTACTAGACATAGTCTGAACACTTCAGTAAATCTAAAAGGACATATTCATATAATTTCTAAAATGTGCATATACATGTGTACATACATGTACATGTCTTGCTTTATTCTCATTTTTATCTTCCTTGGGTAACTGCCTTTTTTTTCTCATATGGTTCTAAACACAGTAAAACCATCCATAAATAGAAAATCTCACACTAATGTAATCTGTAACATAAGTGTTGAATATAGAGTAACTGGAAATTGCTTCTTGTCCTCTGCCCAGTCTATATTCTCATACTAGGGCAAGGTAAAGTTCTTACCTTGGTAGATGATTGTGGGAGAGATGTGGTGAGGGTAAGCCCAGGCAGGGAAAGCACAGTTAATTCCAACAAAAAACCAATCCCATTGATATTTAGGCTGGAGCAGAAACCACCACTAGGTGGCACCAAACCACAGTCAAGATGTAAATAGATTGGCATGCACTTCGGACCTCCCTGCTGGTTCTCTGCACAGCCTCAACTGGGTCATCTAACCAACCTTGCAAGAATGGATTGCATTTTACATAGTTCAATCTTTGCACCTCATTTACTGCATAATGCAGGCATTGACTATATCCTCTACCTGATGATCATTAGTCAATCTTTTCTACCTCTTGGGTCAGACCAACATTTCTAACTACCTACTGCATCTCTCTACTTCAACGATTCTCAATCACGTACACATATGAAAGACGTGGGTTTGTTTTTTTTTTTTAAATATATACTGATACCTGGGCCTCATCCCGGTAAAATGATGTCAGAATTGTAGAGATAGAATATGGAGAATAAGTCTATTTTTAAAAAGTGAATCCAATATGCAGCTACATTTAATAATTTTTTTTAATGTTTTTTATTTATTTCTGTGAGAGAGAGACAGCATAAATGGGGGAGGATCAGAGAGAGAGGAAGACAGAATCTGAAACAGGCTCCAGGCTCTGAGCTAGCTGTCAGCACAGAGCCCAACGCGGGGCTCAAACTCACAAACTGTGAGATCATGACCTGAGCCGAAGTCGGGCGCTTAACCAACTGAGCCACCCAGGTGCTCCATGTGCAGCCACATTTAAGAGCACTTCTCAGGGCACCAGTCATTTAAGCATCAGACTTCGGCTCAGGTCATGATCTCACAATTAACGAGTTCTGAGCCCCACACTGGGCCCTCTGCTGTTAGTACGGAGCCTGTTTCAGATTCTCTGTCCCCGACCTCTCTGCCCTTCCTCTGCTCTTGTATGCCCATGTGCTCTCTCTCTCTCTCTCAAAAATAAATATACGTTTGAAAAAAAGTTAATTAAAAATAAAAGCACTGCTCTTCTTTTTTTTTTTTTTTTTAGTTTATAAATGTTTATTGACCATTTCTGTTTCTTCTTGTGTATTTTTTATATTCTCCATATTTGTTTTTTTTAATGTTTATTTATTTATTTATTTATTTATTTATTTATTTATTTATTTTTTACAGATAGTTTATTGTCAAATTAGTTTCCACATAACACCCAGTGCTCATCCCCACAAGTGCCCTCCTCCATGCCCACCCCTCCTCCCCCCACATCCACCAGTCCTCAGTTTTTGTCAGCATTCAAGAGTCTCTCATGGTTTGCCTCTCCCCTTTCCCCCACCATTTCTGCCCTTCTTCTCCCCCTTGGTCCTCTGTTAAGCTCCTCCTAATCCTCCTATCGAAAAGCACTGCTCTTCTTAAATGTCCCAAAGATCAGCTCAACCTAATGTGAGGCATCCCTCTTATTGGAATCTAATTTGCCCATTAAACATATTGAACACCAAACTTTCAGGGAATGAGTCTATATTCCATTTGCTTTAAATGGGAAAAACAATGTTTTCTCAGCTCATCTAAAAATCCCAGCCAATTTCCCCAAGTATCACAAAAAGGCTCTTAAGCACCTGTGTTTTAATCCACCAGGAATGTCTACATAATATGAAGATAATATAGATAAAATACCAATTAACTATGGGTGCCTGGGTGCCTCAGTCAGTTAAGTGTCCGACTTCTGATTTTAGCTCAGGTCATGACCTCATGGTTTGTGGGTTTGAGCCCTGTGTTGGGCTCTGTGGCTGACAGTATGGAGCTTGTTTGGATTCTGTCTTTCTCTCTCTCTTCTCCCCCACTCGTGCTCCCTCTGTCTCAAAAATAAGAAAATAAACTTAAAAAAAAAAAAAAAAACCAATTATCTAGTTATTTAACATTTGATGAAGTTGGTAGTGGCTTTATGTCTGTGTGTAACACAATGATACAGTAAGTATCAAGACAGGAATTCTGTTTTCCTTCTATACCACAAACATGTACTATAATGTGAAAATCAAATCTCTTAAAGATATAAAAGAAATACAAATTATAGTAGCAAAATAGAATTTTTCTTCTAATTATGGTTTTCTTTTCCAGGCCTCTTAGGTTTTTACAGGCCTTTCCATTTTCTTAGAGAACACTTTAATAATGTAGGGAGCATGATTATGGACTCAGTCTACAAGTCAGTTTCCCCTGGGAAAACCTTCCCTGAATACTTCTCCCTTCCCACAGAGACGGAAGCTCCCCCTCTCTACTCCCACAACATCTTGTCCATGCCATGGGAGATACTGCACCCTGCAGCACTTAAATGTCTGCCATCTCTCCCCAATTCTACTGCCCTGGACTACACCTTATTGGTCGGTCTCTGTACATCTGACATCTGGCAGATGACAGTCACTGCTGACTGAATGTATACGTACTAATGTGAAGCTTTTTTAAGTTGCTTAATCCTTCACTATCAGACCAAGTGGTAGGAAGGAGAGAAGGAAGGAATTACTTGAAAAAGGTTTATAGAAGAAAGACAGAAGACAAAGAAATCAGAAACTGTTACCTGTGTGTATCCTCACGTGATTTTTATAATTGGTTGCACTGGCAAATGCCCTCCCACATCCTGGTTCTGTGCAGTAATAAGGTCTTTCTCCTGTGTGTGTCCTAATATGCACTTTTCTGATATTTGATGTTGTAAAAGACCGACCACAGCCTTCAAAGGGACATTTAAAGGGCCTTTCTCCTGAAAATACAAAAAGGAACAAATTAAATGGTGCAAAAATACACAGAAAATTGAACTGTCTTATCCTTCAATTCTGCCTAGGATCACACTCATAGAGTCTTCTTGTACTTCCCTTTCAGGTTTCCTCCCCCTGTGAATAGCATCTTCAACTCGCAACTTAAATTTATATAGGAAAACCTGAATATTGTTCAAAACTTATCACTGACTGCACAACTTTCCAAGATGGAATCATCCAGATGGGCATATTAAAAAAAGAGCTGAGAAAAGCAGAGAAAGAAGTATCATAAAGAAATACAAAGGAAAAACAGAGTCAGGAATAAGAATTATGTTATAACAACACCAGAATCCCCTAATAGCTTATTTCCTATTTTATTTATACTGTAATGCTTCAAAGAAAAATTTGTTTTCTAAAAATCTAGTGTCTAGCACATAATATATATCACATATACTTGCTGAATATATTACTATTAACATTCTCATAAACTAAGCTTATGAAAAAGTCTATTCTGCCAATTCTATTCCTTTTCTTCATACCTGCTTTATACAACCTCAGAGCCCAAAGGCCCTTTAAACTGTCAAGCATGAAATAACAGCCTCTGCTCTTGATTCTCACATGCCTTTTTTTAGAATGAGCTTGAATTAAGCAAACAATTCTTGTGATATTTATAAAAATCTCTGTGTAAAGACAGATAAATAGATTTACCCATATATATAAAAGTTTGTTTTTTTTCTTTTGGTCAAGAAAAATTAGGGTTTACCTGCTGGTAAAACACCACTCCAAAAGATTTCTGCTCTCAAATATGAAATCATTTAAAAAGGAGCAGGAACCTCTGGTGTTTTCTTTCAAGAAAAGAAAGTTTTTTTCAGTATGTTAAACTAAAGTTTTCAGTATGTTAAACTAAAGAAAGAACTTTGGGTAAGTCCCTTCTCTTGTCTGGATCTAGATGACCTTAACCTTTTCCCAGCTCTGCCATGCTGGGATGCTAAGGAATAAGAGTTCTAACAATTCCCACAGTGCTATATACACTATTCCTCTGACTCTACAGCACCTTGCTTTGATTTTGCACTGAAATCACTTGTTTGTAAAACTCATCCCTAAAGCCCCCTTACACAATCCAATTTTTTACTAATGGAAATACTGATGATTCAAAAACTGAGGCACAAAGATGTGGTTTGCTTTATGTGTACTATCAAAGGAATCACAATTCCAATGTTTTGACCAATATTAATGGAACTAGATTATGGTTTTATATAATTTTTATATAACAAGTTGGCATTATATAGTAAATCCAAATAGAATTTGAAGGAATTTGGAAAGACTTGCTTCTGATACAATGGATAAAAATGAGTACATGAATGAAACAGAAGTAGAGACCTACACCTTTGGTTGTAAACACTGCACAGTCACATATCTTTTTTAAGGTTATTTATTCTGAGAAAAAGAGAGGGAGAGAGAGGGAGAGACAGAGAGAGATTGGGAGGAAGGGAGAGACAGAATCTCAAGAAGGCTCCACATTGTCAGTACAGAGCCTGATGTGGGGTTCGAACTCACAAACTGTGAGATCATGACTTGAGCTGAAATCAAGAGCTGGATTCTTTTTTTTTTAATTTAATTTTTTTTTTTTTACAAATAGTTTGTTGTCAAATTAGTTTCCAAGAGCTGCATTCTTAACTGACTGAGCCACCCAGGTGCCCCCTGAACATTATAAAGCACAGCCTATCTGGGATCATATATTAGCTAAAAGTTAAACTTTAATGGACAAATCCTCCATGGAAATTTGCTAAAACTATTTCAGAATACTTACAAGTATCTGGGGACAAAGTTATCACGCTATGTTTACAACAGCTGTAGTAAAATTTCAAACTAAATTATTAAGCTATATATAAGCTTAGTCAAAAGCTTTTAACAGCATCTCTTAACAGCAGTTTCTGAAATCCTTCCAGCTCTCATCGAAAGCAAATAATTACCTTTATAATTGATATTCCAATTCTACAAATAATCAAGTACAAGAAAGGGAGGGAAAGGGAGATAAAAACAAAGTACCTTTAGGAAAAGGAGGAGAAGGAAATTTAAAGGGGATGAGATACGATCACAAGGAAGTAATAAGCCTTTCTTTCTGTGGGGGCTGTTAGGAGTTCATTTTCTTTAATAACAGCTTAATACAGGAGAAACAATGCTGAACTGAGAAGGAATTGGGTGCCTTAGGTCCTGGTCTCCGATGTGTAATCCTAGGTAAATAAGCCTGTTCCTCAGATAATACCTGCAAATTGAATGGGCTGGTGGTCTATGACCACTGTTCACCTTTTTTTGGGACATGGACCCCTCTGAGATTCTTAAAAAGATTATGAGCCCTGGGGCACCTGGGTGGCTTAGTCGGTTAAGCGTCCGACTTTCGCTTAGGTCATGATCTCGCGGTTCGTGGGTTCGAGCCCCGCGTCAGGGCTCTGTGCTGACTGCCAGCTCAGAGCCTGGAGCCTGTTTCAGTCTGTGACTCCCTCTCTCTCTGACCCTCCCCTGCTCACGCTGTCTCTCTCTCTCTTAGAAATAAATAAAAAACATTAAAAAAAAAAAAAAGATTATGAGCCCTCTTCCTAAAAGAAAATTTCAGGAGTTTAAGAGAAGTCCTTGAAGCTAATTCTGAAACTTCCAGAGACTCCTTCCCCAAGTTCCCTCCCTGAAGATTAATTCCTGGCCTTAAAAAAAAAATTCCTGGCCTAGGTATGGCTCTTTGTTTACACCAGTACCTGTATGAGTTCTTATATGTTTCTGTAGATCTCCTGAAGTTTTAAAAGATTTAGTACAGTTATCTTCTGAACACCGATATGGCTTTTCTCCTGTATGAGTTCTGACATGACTTTTTAATCCATAACCTTTAAGAAAAATATAAAGAAATTGAATTATATGAGACCCCTCTTAGCATACCCACTGAGATTAAACTATTAAAAAACATAGTAAACACCAAGGAAATAATATTAGGCAAACACAACAGAACAACTATTAACAATGACAGCTAAAGACTGTCATGCTGGAAATTCAATACTGTCTAGAAGAGATTCTATGTGTTTTTTTAAAGTGCTCCAATCTTACTAGATGTTCACAACTCACACCCTAAAAGCTTGAAGTGGAATAAAGACATTAAATGAGGACTAAAGTAGAAGTCAGGAGGCCTGGTACCAGTCCTGACCCTGCTGGATGTATCCCTGGGCAGGCTTCAACCCTTGCTAAGTCCCAGTTGCCCATGGTTCCCTCAGGTCTAACCTAATGTTACTCTGTGTCAGCTTCTAATGCTCAGCTTTTACTTTTTTGCTAAAAGAAAGCATAGTGTGGAGTGAAACACTGAACATGGTAGGTAGAAATAGGCCTGAGGAGAAAAGTGAGAACAGAGAGACAAAACTGAGCAAGCAGGACAAGAGGAAGTTAAGGGAGAGACTGAAAAACTGGTCACTGTGTATCCACTAATTCAGAACAAAGGCAAGGCCAGTCTCTGCTTGCCCCCTAGGAAGGACCAGGAAACAAAGAAAATTCATGTTTTTACCTGTTGCAAATGCTTTCCCACAGCCTAGGTGCTCACACTGATAAGGCCGGTCTCCTGTGTGTGATCTCTCATGGACCTGTCATAAAAATGCAGGTGTGATTTCTACTTCCTTTAATTAATACCTAGGTAGATGGTCTCAATAGAGACCTATTTTTTTCCCTCTGTTGAATTACACTTGAATATGTGTGTGTGTGTGTGGGGGGGGGGGTTAGGGGTACTGACCCTGTACCTCCTATGCAAACATCAGAATAGAACTCTTGACCCCCCAAAATAACTTAATTACCAACAGCCTATTGTTGAGCAGAAGCCTTACTGATAACATCACGTTGATTAACATGTTATTTCGTACGTTATATTCTTATAATATAATAAGCTACAGAAAAGAAAATATTATTAAGATAATAAGAGAAAATACCTTTACAGTGCTATACTGTATTTATTGAAAACATTCACATATAAGTGAACCTGTATAGTTCAAACTTGTGTTATTCAAGGGTGAACTGTATTTTGTTGTTTATATGGGATTTTTTTGAAAAACAAAAGACAACTTTTCTCAAAAACTGTGGCCCAACAATTCTCAATATGCTAAATGCTATATATTAAGAAGTACTCATTTTAATTTTTTTTTAATGTTTACTTATTTTTGAGAGAGAGATAAAGTGCAAGCCAGGGAGGGGCAGAGAGAGAAGGAGACACAAAATCCAAAGCAGGCTCCAGGCTCTGAGCTATCAGCACAAAGCCTGACATGGGGCTCGAACCCATGAACCATGAGATTATGACCTGAGCCAAAGTTTGATGTTTAACTGAATGAGCCACCCAGGCGTCCTAAGAAGTACTCATTTTAAATAAGGAACAGGAGTATTAGAGGTTTGAGTTTTCCTATGGTGGTCAAAGGGGTCTGTACAGAACATATACACGGTGAAAGCTAGGATGAGAGCGTAGACAGAGGCTACATGATGTAAGGTTAAGAGTGCGGAGGCTGCTGCTACAGAAGGCAAGGCTTCACCATGAGGTGTTTGCCTTCTCTAAGCCTCAAAGTCCTTTCTGTAAAGCTGAGACATTAACTGTATCTACTGTAGAGAACTGCTGTGACTGATGTGAATGATCATGACAATGGCCAACATCTACTGAATCTTTACCATGTACCAGGCCATTCTTTTCAGTACTGGTACATATCTACTTATTTATTTCTCACAAGCACGGTGTGAGGAAAATAAGGTATTAAAATGCTAAGTAACATGTCATGGTGACACAGCAATAAGTAATGGAGATGAACTCTAGGGTTGCGACTCCAAATAGGCTACATGCACACTTCTTGACACACTAAGTCATGCAATAAATGTTAGCTATTTGTGGCATGTTGTGTTTAGCCGCAAGCAAAATACTTGGCCTATATATTTGAAACACAGGACACGTTAACACCAACTTCTGCTAGATTTCAGCAAATCACTGTTAACAGAATGATAACACACATCCCTCTCATAAAGTTACATAAATTTCACATCTCACAAAAATATATTCAAATATATACAGTGTTGAGGGGCGCCTGGGTGGCTTAGTCGGTTAAGCGTCCGACTTTCACTTAGGTCATGATCTCGCGGTTCGTGGGTTCGAGCCCCGCGTCGGGCTCTGTGCTGACTGCCAGCTCAGAGCCTGGAGCCTGTTTCAGTCTGTGACTCCCTCTCTCTCTGACCTCCCCTGCTCACACTGTCTCTCTCTCTCCTAGAAATAAATAAAACATTAAAAAAAACAAAACAAAACAAAACAAATATATACAGTGTTTACCATGTGCCTGGTAGTATCTGGGACATTAGGGAAACAGAGATGAAGAAACCATAGTCCAAGTGCGCGAAGAGTTGACAGTTTCTGAAATCTGCATATGGTTTCATGTGATCTGTGTATGAGCATTAGCCTGTGTCTATATCTTGGTAAGTGAGGGAAAACAATGGTATTTGAATGCTACAAATATATCATGTTGGCATTTAATGTCCTCCGTACTGTCATAACTAGATACAGCATTTCCTTTATATATACCTTAAGATGATGAGCTGTTGTATATAATTTCCCACATCCATCATATTCACATCGAAATGCCTTCTCTCCACTCTGTTGAGATTTAGCAGTTACTCTTGTTGCATGTCCTTGTAAGACAATCTACATGAAACAAAAAGTACGATTCAAATTATTTATACAGATATAAAATAGATGAAATTATTGTTTTCAGAATAAAAAAGGTAAAACTGCGATGAGTGTTTTCAGACTCAGATCATCATTTTACAAAGATTCTATCACATTGAGCCAGCTAGGTTAATTCTGTTCTGTGGCTGAAGTCAGCAGCTGTGGAAGAAATCAAAAGGAGACCCACAAGGAGGCATAGCTAGAGCTCACAGATCTATTTCCATCCTAGAAACATCAACTTAAGTAACATCTCCATTGTATGCAGGTATTCCATAACATGCTCAAGGCATATATATAGACATATAATTTAGGACATGTGTCCTAAAAACAATGTAAAAGCCATTTTCAATTTCAAAAGCACATCAAAGCAATGAAAAAGAGAGGCTTTTGACATTGGGGTCACCTGCAGGAAACATTACAATCCATACGATCCTATTCTGTAACCTTTATTCAGTAGAAGATCATTTTTCTGGGACTCAACACCACAAGACTTCAAAAACTGTACTGATTTTAGAAGCTTTTTAAAGATGATCACCTATTTCAGAAATTAAGATACCATAAAAAAAAAAAAGATACCATAAAAATGGAATAATGACGTTCCACTTTGCGGGCCCTGGGGTGACAGAGCTGTAGGTTAGGGTAAGCTGTCTAGAAGTGAAAACAAGGTGGGGAGGTAAGCAGTCCAGGCAGAAAAGAGAGTATGACCGAAAGTATGGAAGGGGCCTGGAGGAAGCAGAAACTTACTATGAAACTGTTATGTCTATATGATAGAATGAATAACAGGAAAAAGAAAGGGAAGATTAGGACCACATTCGGGAAGAGCTTTGATGCCATTCTGAAGACTAACCTAGACAATGAAAGCAAAGGCAGGCATTAAGAGTCTTCTTTAAGTTTACTTTTTTAAGTACTCTCCCATCCATTGCAGGGCTTGAACCCACAACCCATGACCCAGAGATCAGGACCCACACATTCCTCTGACTGAGCCAGCCAGGTGCTCTAGGCATTAACATTTTTAAAGTAAAGGTTCAATCAAGATCAGCTCTGTGTTTTAGAAAGAGAACTCTGGAAACTTAACAGAGGACTGTGGGGAGGGGAAGGAGAAAAAAATAGTTGGGGAGAGGAAGGGAGGCAAACCATGAGAGACTCTTGAATACTAAGAACAAACTGAGGGCTGATGGGGGAAAGGGAGGTCATGGGCCTGGAGGACACTTGTTGGGGTGAGCACTGGGTGCTATATGGAAACCAACTTAATAAACTATAAAAGAATAAACAAATAAGAAAGAAAGAAAGAAAGAAAGAGAAAGAAAGAAAGAAAGAAAGAAAGAAAGAAAGAAAGAAAGAAAGAAAGAACGAACGAACTCTGGTAATGAATGGTGTGAAAAAGTGAAAGACAAAAGAGGCAAGGAGACTAAAAGTTGTTTGTATGATCATGAATATGGAAGGCAAACCAGGCTAGGGCAATGACCACGGAATTCAAAGCAATAGATGATTCTGCAGATATTTTATGGGTGAAGATGCAGAGAATCCAAATTTCAAAAGCTAAATTAATAGGCTAACGCTATAAGAGGTGTTTCAAGGCTGTATTGGTAATTTCACTCAAGGATGTATATAGTTTTTGTCAAAGAAAAACCTGATACATAACCACAAGGGAAATGTCTCAAAGGCAAGAGAGAGGCTACCACCAGTAAAACACTAATCATCTTCTAAAACCATCTACAGAAAATGACTTCTTTACTATCTTGCTTAATGTATGTTCTGAGAATTAAGAGATAACCTCAGCTCTGCCATAAATTCACTGTG